>NQII01000926.1:516808-564575 GCA_002778355.1 Clitarchus hookeri | reverse complement strand
CCACACTACGACGACGGTTGGAAAAACGGTTGGAAGGACCTTGAATTTGAATTTTTATTTTTTTTTCAGTTCCCTTAGCCGTTGCGGGACGGCAGAAAGAGAAAATGCCGATACTTAACACAGACATTTAGTTATACGGCGGAACTAGTTTGTCTCCCTCCCTCCTTCAGCAGGTCGCACATTCATATGCTAAGAGACGTTCTGCTTTGTACGTCGTTTGCGAACGACTGTCCGTTAACCGTCACGGGTGATATATGAACTAATGGAGTGGGAGAGTGTGTACAGAAACAGAACTACTTCAGACACGGTAGGGCCTTAACAAATATTGATACGCGGAGAGAAAAAAAAATTAGCGCAATGTATATTTGAAGAATGCTGACGTGTCTGTGACAGGATGGAGAAGGTAAATAGTTTCGCTGTGTACGGATAAATCGAAGACTTTGACTGTTTGATGTAGTATATATACGTTCTTCTGTACTCACAATATTAATCAGGATTCACTAACGATTTAAGTTAACGAAAGCTTAAGTTAACGAAAGCTAGTAACCGTCAAAGTTAAAAATGAATGAACATATTTAAACTATATTAAAAATTTTAATTATATAATTTATAAGAAAAATTATTACGTACAAAATAATTCAATTCAAAAGCAATCAATGGAGAAATTTAAAGTAGGCCTATTCACGTATATGTTTTTGAATTTCGTGAAACATTTCTCACGATCAGTAGTACTGTAAAAAAAATTCTGGTGAACTTAGTAAACTGTAATGGAAGTTTTTAACCTATAGTTGTATGGAGATAGTACTACATATCTGACTGGAAATATGGGGATGTTTAGCATCGCTACTATGCAAAGTTGGCAACTTCCCTACGCACCTGACTCTTCTCTGGGCAACTGTAGGCACGTTACCACGGGTGTACGGCAAAATATTTAACCACTTACGCTTTGTCACTGTGCGTATACGCTGATACGGTAAATTTGCAAACAATTGCTTAGAGTTATTGCTAGGGCCAGTGACTTTTCGCGTAAAAATCGGAGCACACAGTAGACTTCAATACTATATACACACCTCAGCTGTTGTTGTACCTCCATTGGCTGCTGGTGCCGTGTCCGTCTTTGACCAAGCCACCCAGGACTAAGTAACTCCGACACTGAACCTTCGTGATTCGTGCGCAAACTGTTAACACGGGCCAGAACATTTTTTTAGCCAATCTAAGAAGCTGGACGACCCTACAGTGCTTTGGACTGTATCTTGTCTCGAAATCTTTTCGCGAAATATCACTGCCCCTAGCTATTGGTTTTCGCAGTTTCTTCAAACTTGAGACAAATCACCCCATGTATGACGTGTTTGGTTGTTTGCTTGATATGTCACGTATCACTTAACACAAGCGTTCAATACCTGTGTTAGTATAAAAGTACCTTTGTTTTGTTAAATTAAATATTTTATGTATAAATAACCGTACTTAATTTATAATTAACATGAATTATAACATAGAGAAAATAGGTGTGTTGGTAATGCCTGGTAATAAATAGTTCTCATGCAAAATATTATTAAACTGAGTGCGCACAAATGCGGCGCGTTGTCCATTTGGCGTACATTTCTAGACTCGGATAAGCTTAGTTAGCATGGGGCGGAGGAATATCGTGGAAGTAGAACTTCAGCGGGGCTTCAGAAAAGTTGGAAGTGACCAGGAACGCAGAAAGCCGAGCACACGACCTGCAACTCACGGCCGTGACAGCTGCCACAGAGTGCTTCACAATGCAGAGGCGAAATGTTGTCGTGCATTGCCAAATGAAGCCCCACACGCCAGCAAACTGCATCACCGGTCAGCAATATGGCGGAACGTCCATTCGTTCACCAGCCAGCTCCTGGAGACTAACTTGTCAGACGGCAGTCCTTAGCCAATAGGGAGTATTACATAACGCGCAACAGCCAATCAGACACGAGGGCCGTTCCCACAGCTTCGTGTGGCCAACGAACGACTGAGTTCGCTTACGTTAAAGGAACCCACCACGCCATTTTGCTTCTGTAAACTCGTCTATTCTCTCTCTGTATGTCGACTAAAGCACATTAGGCGACATACAATTTATTGTAGAAATCGTACTTTAAAATTGTTCTGAAAATGTTATCTAAAACCCGCTTTCGTGACTGAATCCAACTGTTGGGCTATACGTGGCCCAGATGCCCGCGCGCGAATTAAAAACGCTGAGAATCGGAATTCCTATTGTTCCAGTTGCAAGGATACACAAGCAGTAACCGTGGATGGGACAATCTCGCGGGTTCAACGACCTGCATGCGCCTGAATCTACATTCAATTACATATTGGAGACGTTCTCGCCTGTCCACACTGAGGGAAAATTGCTTCAGCAGGCCTGCACACAATATATATTTATTTGCGTGGCGTTTGTTTCATCTAAACGATATTTCGTGTATAACCAAGCCCCCGTTCCACCGGACGAATTGAATTTGTTCACAAAGCCAAACCATTTATTTAAAACAATTTTATTTGTAGCAATTGCACGAACAAATATTTAGTTGTTTTAGCATGTTAAACAAATAAAGCAAACATATCGTTACAATTTGCCAACAAAATGACATGTTTAGTTAAGTGCGATATATTTTCCACAAATAATTTGTTTGCAGAGACCAAAGATTTTGTTGGCGACACTAATCCATTTGGTTGATTTTCGCCTGCTTTGTCCACCAAGGCGAACGGGGGGTTCGATCCCCGGCCGGGTCACTCCCGGATTTTCGCAAGTGGGAATCGTGCCGGAAGACGACGCCGGTCGTAGGGTTTTCTCGGAGATCTCCCGTTTCCCCAGCCCTTGCACTTCGGTGCTGCTCCATACTCACCTCATTTCACCCTCATCGGCTCTCAAGACCTTGTTGTTCAGAGACGCCCAAATCTCTCAAAAAAGGAAGAAACTGAAAAAAAATGTTGAAAATACTTTTAAAAAAACCTATGTAGGATGTGTGAAGGGGAAGTGTGACGTCACAGGTTTGACGCACTTTTCTAGTGCACCAAGCCAGGTAAGGCCACTCGGCTCGTGAATTTCGATACAGCCTAAGTCGAAGGAGAGCCTATTACTGGCTCCAAGAGTCTTCTGGAGAGAGTGAAACAAGTATGGACCACCGATATTAGCGACCAGTTGTATTTCATAACACTGTAGCTCAGATCCACTTNGAGAGAGTGAAACAAGTATGGACCACCGATATTAGCGACCAGTTGTATTTCATAACACTGTAGCTCAGATCCACTTACGTGATTGGATGGTTTATGTGTTACTCGTCATAGGTGTCTGCTCGCGAACCACAGACGTGCGGTATTGGAGTTAACTTAATTCCGATTGGCCACTCAAGTTGGGAAATGCCTTCTGGCAAAGACACGCCGCCAATGAGCAAAAGAGAAGTNGAGAGAGTGAAACAAGTATGGACACCCGATATTAGCGACCAGTTGTATTTCATAACACTGTAGCTCAGATCCACTTCCGTGATTGGATGGTTTATGTGTTACTCGTCATAGGTGTCTGCTCGCGAACCACAGACGTGCGGTATTGGAGTTACCTTAATTCCGATTGGCCACTCAAGTTGGGAAATGCCTTCTGGCAAAGACACGCCGCCAATGAGCAAAAGAGAAGTNCCTTAATTCCGATTGGCCACTCAAGTTGGGAAATGCCTTCTGGCAAAGACACGCCGCCAATGAGCAAAAGAGAAGTGTTGGTACGTGCGTAGGGTAGTGAGATCTAGCGTGTGCGGAGTTCTTTTCGCGGAATTCAGGTGTCCCTAGGAATAAGCTCTGATCTAGTAGCAGAAACTTACACGTGTTTCAAGCCCAGCTTGTGCCGAGATGAATCTACCAATCCACAGCTACGAACAGCGAAGAGATTTGGGCGGTGAAGCAAGGTCTGGAAAGACAATGGGCGGTGAAGCGAGGCGAGGTACGGAGCAGCGCCGGAATGCNTTGGAGGCGAGTGGTCAGACCACTATAGAACACAGCGGTCCTTTAACTCCGGAAATGAGTGTGTGTGAGAAGGGGGTGGCATTGTCGATGTGGGTGGCGAGCGTGTCGGCGGGTGAGTGGTAGTGAGCGAGTACTTGCCGGCGACTGCAACACGGCGCATGGAATTTTCCGTTGGTGACGTCAGCGGTAGAGACTGCCGCGCGCGGGAACACCTAGTATGATGATGGAGGGGGGAGGGGGCAGCTTGTCCTGACACAATCCGCGGCCATGACAGCCAGCTTCCTCCTTGCCCCAGCGGACACTGCTGCCAACTACTCCCGCCGACGTTCTTCCCGCCCGCCTCTCAGCCGACAACCGACACAAGCATCACGCTAATGTGGTGAGCTCACCAGGAAACGCAACGACGTAAGACTTACGGCCTTTCTCGCGGTTTCTTCGCGCTGTTTTTGAACACCCTTTCACAGAGCAGACCTACCTTGCGGATTCAGGCGTTTGCAAACAAAAACATTTATGATGCGTAATGTACTTAGTAGTCACAGCCGATGTGCTGTAGGCTATATGTTCGACTGCCGTAATATGAAGTATTTATGACATAGACNGTACTTAGTAGTCACAGCCGATGTGCTGTAGGCTATATGTTCGACTGCCGTAATATGAAGTATTTATGACATAGACCAGTAGGACGGTTGGCGAATCATCTACCCACAGGTAAGAGCACTGGTCATTAGGCTTCGCAGTGTACAGTACAGACCAAAAATTACCTACACGTGCGTAATTTACACAATTGTGTACACTGCGTCTGAAAAGGTTAAAACTTTTACTTATATTTTATTTGTAAATTACAATATTTTATTTATAATTAATATCAATTAAAACAGAGACAAAATAGGTANGTACTTAGTAGTCACAGCCGATGTGCTGTAGGCTATATGTTCGACTGCCGTAATATGAAGTATTTATGACATAGACTAGTAGGACGGTTGGCGAATCATCTACCCACAGGTAAGAGCACTGGTCATTAGGCTTCGCAGTGTACAGTACAGACCAAAAATTACCTACACGTGCGTAATTTACACAATTGTGCACACTGGGTCTGAAAAGGTTAAAAATGTTACTTATATTTTATTTGTAAATTACAATATTTTATTTATAATTAATATCAATTAAAACAGAGACAAAATAGGTATNTTACTTATATTTTATTTGTAAATTACAATATTTTATTTATAATTAATATCAATTAAAACAGAGACAAAATAGGTATGTTGGTAATGCCTAATAAAAAAAACAATTCTTATGCAAAATATTATTACACTGAGTGCGCTCGAATCCGGCGCGTTGTGCATAGACTAGGCTAATCTTTGTTTGCCTGAGGCGGTGGGATAAGCCTATCAAGGAAGTAGCTGGTCTTAAGAAAAGCTGGAAAAAACGATGAATGGACTATATCAAACTATTAACACTTTCACCGCAAAGCTCGTGCACCGTACGGGCAAATATTTATTTAAATGGTCTCAATTTAAAAAAAATCATACATCTGCCAACTCAACTGTATTGTTTAGTTTGATAACCAAGTAGTGTAAAATAAAATACAGGCTGTTAACAATAAACTGAGCACTTTTGAAAGTCGTGCTCGAGATCTACTTGTTAGCTTATTGAGTATTCTTCCACCATGGGTAGAGTTAGCATTGCTGTGGGCCTCGTCGCATTGCTCATGCGCCGGACAAGTGGAACTGTAAAATTATTAATAAATAAAATATCTTATAGATTTGCTATTTCTTACACTTAAACTCATTTCAGTATTCACAAATGCTTACCTAATACTTTTAACTCGACGTTAAAACCCGGAACTACTTTCGCTAGGTCGTTACCAACTTTACTGGGCGCATGTAAGTTAGTGTACCCGCCATGATATGCAGATGGGGGCAGTGACATTTTTCAAAGGTTGGTATCAAAAGTGCTCACTTTACCGTGAACAGCCGATATCTGTACTTCATAGGTAGGGACAGGAAAATGTCGCGTTTCAAACGACTTGTAGCCTAGACTCCACTCTCCTGTTTATTTTCCAGCCTCAACATTGGCTGCTGCTCGAGTGTGTAGCCAATTACAGCTCAGACCAGGAGACACCGGATTCTGTGCTTGNGCCAATTACAGCTCAGACCAGGAGACACCGGATTCTGTGCTTGTTTCCTTGAACTCCTGTCATTGGCTCAGAGTTCACCTGGGCGTGTCTAACAAACTGTGTTCCAATTGCAAGCACAACATACATGCACATGAGTTTGAAGTCTAGCTTGTCCTAGAATAAATAAGCGAAATTGCTCAGTTCTTTTCCATAGGATATCGTTTGGCGGAATCAAACTGCTCAACTCTTAAGCACGCTACAGAGCATGATGAACTCGCAAACACTAACCACACTTATGGCCGGTGTCAGAGGTGCAAATTAAGTTCGTCACGCCCTCCAGCACCGCGGACCAATAGCAGAGGTTTATCGGCGCAGCTGGTGGCTTGTTAGTGGGCGAGAGAAATGAAGGCGTGGATGAAGCAAAGTTCAAAAGCCAATCAAATGTTATTAACGTCCCCTAAGCCATGTACACGTCTCGCGTCAAGCCTGTTCGAAGTTGTGATTCAAGTACACGATCATGGGTAGAACTCATCTATCGGGAACTTAACACAGAAGCTTTACAAAATNTCGAAGTTGTGATTCAAGTACACGATCATGGGTAGAACTCATCTATCGGGAACTTAACACAGAAGCTTTACAAAATGCACATTTTAATTTCAATGTTTAAATATCGGATAACAGGTTGCCAGCGATGCACACGTGGTTACAAAAACAAAAATTACAACCACCTCAAATCTGTTTTGTTTTCTTGCAAACCACAATGGTTATGCATTTAAATACCATCATTCCAAACACTCAGTTCTTATTGGCAAGGGCACACGACTTTCGCGGAAAGATTTACTGCCTAGTTGTATTTCAAAACGTTGCATCTCGGATACAAGTCTGCTACAGGAATAATNTTTTCGCGGAAAGATTTACTGCCTAGTTGTATTTCAAAACGTTGCATCTCGGATACAAGTCTGCTACAGGAATAATCGGATTGTTATTGGCCCGGTAAAATACTACATCGTCTTCTCACAGATACACGCGACCAATAACTAAAGGAAAACTTCAGGAGTTCACGAAGAATGCTAAAGTGTAGCCAGAGTCGAAATATTCTCGCCAAAATTAGGTGTAGTCGAATGGAGAGATTTCGGGGTCTTGAGAGCCGATGAGGGTGAAGTGATGTGAGTATGGAGCAGCGCCGGAATGCAAGGGTGGGTGGAACAGGATATCCTTGAGAAAACCCACCGACCAGCGACATCGTCCGGCACGATTCGCACACGCGAAAATCCGGAAGCGACCCCCGCCGGGAAACGAAGCCGGCTCGGCTTTGTGGGAGGCGAGCGGTCTGACCACTACACCACCGCGGCCCCTGCAAATTGCCGATTCAACCACAGCAAGATGCGTAAGCAGTCAGTTTTTGAAATGAGGGACGTTCAGATGGTCCCCCGAAACGAATATTCCCAGCTAGTTCACCCTGCGATCATAGGCAATGCACAGGCACGTTCGTATCTGGGTGTGCCTAATTTCTCCGGAAATTTCCTGGAAGCTCTTTGACGGATACAATGAAGATTTCTGGTACTCATCTCGGGACAAGATAAAATCGGAAAGCTCGTACATTTATGTTACTTCAGNGGATACAATGAAGATTTCTGGTACTCATCTCGGGACAAGATAAAATCGGAAAGCTCGTACATTTATGTTACTTCAGCATTGGTGCTGACGTCATTTGACACTTCCTGCGCAAACAACCAGATGTACAGGTTGTTAACGGTAAAGTGAGCACTTCAGAAATCAACCTTCGAAAATTATCACAATCCCTACATGAATGTATTTTAACGGGCACACTGACTGGCATGCGCACTGTAAAGTTGGCAACGACNACTGGCATGCGCACTGTAAAGTTGGCAACGACAGACAGAAAATAGTTCCATGTCGTAACGTTGGGTTAAAAGTGTTAGAAAAAACATTTTAAAACCGCTGAAATTATTTATTTCCTTTTTGTATTTTTAAGACACATGAGTGTAAGAATGAACAACATTGTACATCATTTACTTTTCTAATGATTTCGCAGTTTTACTCGACCCGACGCCGGAATAAAGTGATCAGGGCCTCGGTGGCTGAGCGGTTAGACTGCTCGCCTCCGAGCAAGGCGAACCGGGTTCAATCTCCGGCCGGTTTACTCCCGGATTTTCGCAAGTGGGAATCGTGCCGGACGATGCCGCTGGTCGGCGGGTTTTCTCGGGGATCTCCCGTTTCCCCCGCCATTTCATTCCGGCGCTGCTCCATTAGTTCTCATAGGCTCTTAAGACCTCGATGTTAAGAGCCGCCCAAATCTCTTCACTCACATATGGCGGCAGTATACGGACTGTGCGCACGAGCAGATCTTAAGGTGCCCGTCTACCTGGCGCTTGAACTGCGTTGCAGAGAGTTCCAAATACACGTTTTTCAACGAAACTATTAAGCGTGNGGCGGGTTTTCTCGGGGATCTCCCGTTTCCCCCGCCATTTCATTCCGGCGCTGCTCCATTAGTTCTCATAGGCTCTGAAGACCTCGATGTTAAGAGCCGCCCAAATCTCTTCACTCACATATGACGGCAGTATACGGACTGTGCGCACGAGCAGATCTTAAGGCGCCCGTCTACCTGGCGCTTGAACTGCGTTGCAGAGTGTTCCAAATACACGTTTTTCAACGAAACTATTAAGCGTGCGTCCAACGTGCTGATCTACGAAAAGAACACACACTTCAGACGAGAGCTGTTAAGTACTTTCAAAATATCACGTACGTTAGAAACATCAATTCAGAGTACTCCAAAACCGCTAAAAACGGCCTTTCCAAGGCGCTGTAGCTCAAAATGCACGCATCAGATACATACAAAACTACTATAGGGGCCTGCATTGAACCTTCCTAAAGACTTCCCACTAATAACATATTATGGTCACCACTGAAAGTCCCATAGGTACACGCAGCACGACGAGAACACTGCACGCCAGTTCAGAGCCTTGCGCTTAGCGGCGATGGCGTACTTGATGCGCGTGGCAGTGTCGCCCTTATCGCTCCCGCGCTTCTCTGCCTAAACGTGGGAAAAAGTTACAGGTAGACGGGCGCCTTAAGCAGGGTTTTAAAAAGTGCTCACATCACCGTGAAACAGCCTTCAAGTGAATCTCCACGTACTCGGATCAAAACTGTTCATTCATATTCTCCTGTCACGCGAGAGCTTATGTTTACATTGTACTTGGTTAGACGTGATAGTAACATTATAAGATTAGTAGTTGTTCATTACTGACTGAAGAGTCACCCAGGGAGTGTCAACGCAACTCTGCTCCAATCACGACAGCTACACACTGTAGTATACGTTCTTCAAGTCTAACCTGCCACAGAAATAATTCGCGAAATTCGCGTGCCTCTACCAATAACATGCAATGAAATGCAGGCCCAATCAATATATTCCCACGTGGCAACAAGCAACCGATGAGCAATCGTTTCAGTCCATTCGCGGACACTTGCAACTTTTCTGAAGCCCTGCTACAGTTCTACTTCCAGGATATTCCTCCGCCTCACGCAGACAAAGCTTGACTAAGTCTATATATAACTTTACATCACAATGCACCTCATTCGTGCGCACTCAGTTTCATAATACTACGCATGATAACTATTTCTTACTAGCCATTACCAACACACCTATTTTCTCCCTGTTTTATTCATGTTAATTAGAAATGAAACATAATGTATAAATAACATTTAAGTAAAAGTTCGATTTAGTAAAAAATGAGATACTTTTATGTTAACAGAAGTACGAAACGCTTGTTGTATACGAAATATTCTGGTAACAACCGAACATGTATATGGAGTGATTTTTCAAAAGTTTTATTTAAAAAAATAAAGAAACCGGGAACAGACTATATCTGCGTGATTGTACGTAAGACAGTGAAGTGACGAACTCCCAAATTGTTCACNTCGTATATGGAGTGACTTTTCAAAAGTTTTATTTAAAAAAATAAAGAAACCGGGAACAGACTATATCTGCGTGATTGTACGTAAGACAGTGAAGTGAAGAACTCCCAAATTGTTCACTGCTAACCTAACCTAACCTAACTCTACACTGTAAAAGGTTTTTGTATTTTCACAAGTTAATCCTTGGAAAGTACTTGCCAAAAATATTCCTGTAACGCTACAAATAAATTACAGTAAATTTCACAAAATCTAGTGGCATATATGTAAAACTTATGTTGAATTTAAACTAGCATATTCATTATAAAAATTGAGCTACATAAATTATTTGGTATGTTTTCTAAAGAATCAGTTGTAAATATACAATATTTCAGTTGTAGGGTTACAAGAAAATCTTTGGCAAATAGTTAACAAAGAATTATTGCTAAAAAGTACGTACAATTTTTTTAAAATGCAAAACCGGAAAGAAATAAAAAGTTCTACGTATTTTCGGTGAAAAATATGGCGTGAAGCAATTAAATATATTACCATGTTTGCAATTGACAGGTATCGGAATGGCAGAGTTCTGAAATCACATGCGACGATTTATTTTTCCTAGGGGCAAGTCCCATACTGTCTGTGATCATGTGCATTCTCCTTATCACTCTCTGTCTCTCTTACTGTGTGCTGTATGCATTTGTGTGTGGTTATACACCAATGTAACACATACTTTCACGCGAGTCTTAGGTTCTCAACGACATGAGTTACACATCTTCAAGAAAACATAATATTAAATATTTGCTAGCAAAAGCGACGTAATTTATAAAAGCGTCCTTAAAATTGAACATTCTCAATTAAATACTATATTTACAAAAAAAAAATTGCTGTGTTTTTAAAGATGGACTTACTGACAAGTAGCTACTATAGTCAGTTTAAACAATATAGAAACTCTAAACATACCATACTTTCCTTCTCACCCAATTGCCACATTGTTCGTACGATGATACTATATTTTGCGTATTGGAATGTACATCTTACATTAAAAAATTTCTAATAAAAATAAGAGTTTGTACAAAAACTCAGTTTTTTTTAAAAAGTTAGATTCGTCATGGCGTAAAATGAGGATTTGCATTCGCTGAGGATAATAAGCGGCGTGCTGCTCGTTACGCCACTGAACCACTTGGTTTGCTCGCGAGGTGCTAAGTGCGGGCTGCGAGGTGTCTGAGGTACACATTGACGACGCCAGGTTCGCAGTAAGACTGACGCGGTGCGAGCGACACGAGGATCGCGGCATTACCGTGCAGACTGTTGTTTGCGACTCACCTGCGGACCTCACCATGTTCCAGCCACGACGAAGTGGTGACGCCACGTTCTGTCGCCAGCGAGTGGAAAACCTCCATTTACGCTATGACAAACGCTTGAACAAATGAGGTGCTTTTGTCGATAAATAAAGGAATGGTGCAGAAGTTAAAAGGCGTTTTGTATATTAACCTATCTTTACCTGTGCACATACAAAAAATAAGGAAACTTAATTTCCGACCTACCCTCGTATTTTTACACGTAACAATAAATTATTTTTCTTAACTGCATTTCTGGAAACCTAAATATGGTAATACGAAAAATTTATCCTTATAGATAACGTAAATAACCTAATTTAATAATGTTTAACATACATGCCAACGTACGTCCTTTCAATTTGTTTAAGTTCATATTGAGCTGTGAAACAAATGTTATTATGATGGAAAAAATATAAGTGATAGTTGCATTTAACAAAAAAAGAAGGTAATATTAACGGAAATGTGAAACGCTTATGCTGCATGTTTCATTTAGGAAACAACAGAACATATCGCACGTGGAATGATAATATTTCAAAAGTTTGCATTAGGAAAGTTTTGAAAGGTATAGGGGACGGAGCATAGGCAGAGAGGAAATGCTTGAAGCAGTCGTAACGGAGGGTCCATTGCGGCGTTCCCAAAGACGAAAACGGTATTGATCGACACAGGAAGGCCGGCCTTATCGACCCAGCACACACAGCGGTGCATGATAAATGACCGCGATGCTGCCGTAGTCGCCTTGTTCAAGGACGCAGAGTGCCGAGATCGACAAGTGATGGGGGCCGTCACGCACAGCAGGTAAGTATACAGAAGTGAAACCCCTGTGGCTCGTTCGCTGATTGGCCGGCACGAGGACCTGAGACCGACCTTGCGTGTGACTGGCTGACATGGGTGCAGTGCGTAGGCTTGGCTGCCTGCTGGCAGGTAGGCGACTATCGGCGCTGATTGACGACATGTTGCTATCCAGTGCGGCGACAGATCGCTGTGCAAGCGACTATCTCACCTTTGTATTGTAATATGAACATTTACGTTGTCCACCAACTGTCCGCTGAGAACGTCCAAGTGCGAGGCTATCACAGCTGTTATAACTCATCGCCCGTAGTTCCCGCACGAAACATAGAGCGCGTAGTTTACGCCTAAATACACGCCAGAATCACAATTCTACTGTTTTACAAACGCACAAACAATGGAAACTAACTTACATCATGTCGCAGGCTCTCCACAATCCTTTTTTCGTCTTTAGTCCTTTGGGCGACCCGACCAGCGAAGCAGACCAGGAAATGGGTGTGTCCGGCCGTCGTTAACAGTCTCGCAGAATCAGCCTCCGGCAACATTAAACAAGGTGATGACGTTCCAGTTAGGGTTAATTAAAATGGCGTGAGTTAGATATAATTCCGTAATAATAATAAATTCAATGTAAAGCTCCCCCGATCAATGGTAACATAAATAATAATTGTATAACCGTAAATGTTAATAAACCTCATCAGTTACTGCTGTGCTCTACCGAAGTCATTGAGTGATCATTTGAGATACGCCCCCAGCATACTCTCATACTTTCAAGTACGAATTGGCTGAAAAGCTAGTTCGTAACGATAGGGAAACACATCTGAATACAAGGTTTGGAAAAATCAAGAGAACAAATAAATTTAAGTGTCTTGGTGAGTGGATCCAACCGAATGGGCTTGATGAAGAAGCAAACAAAGGCCGAGCCAGAAATATGGAACTGGCATATAGATTGGCACAGAACAGCTATAACAAGAAAGCGATCTCCAAAGTGCAAGAATTGCACACATCACAATTATACGGCCGGATACTGAACAAGAAAGGGGGAATGGAAGAACTAGAGAAGAAAGAGAGGAAGATATCAAGGAAGATCCTTTCTGCAAGTAGTTCGGTTTACTTTACCTGTACATTACACAAACATAACAATTTTGACTTTGACATGTCATTTTGCAATAATTATGCGACCTATTTTTTTTTTTTGAAAACAAAGTAGTTACAGTTAATGTCAACAAGTTGAACACATAAAAAAATAACAAAATTTCGTGACTAAAACGACCTTAATATAAGTATAAAACGCTTGTAATACATGGCATATTTACGAAAGAATTCACGGACTCATTTTGGGACAAGCTAGAATTCAAATCACGTGTGTTTATATAACTTTAGCCATTGGTGCACACGGTGTTTGACACCTCCTGGAGAACGCTGGTCCAATCGTCGCCTTACACTGTGACAGCAGACAACCAATGTGCATTTAATATCGGCATAGTTGTACATAAGACTATAGTCTCTAGCCTGCAGGTCATTGAACTCGCGAATTTTTCAGGTCTCTAGAAATTTAGTAGTTGAAAAGGATTCTGTAAACTCTCTTTTCAGGTATATTCACGACGAAAATACTGTATAATTTTTAGAGTTGAAATGAGAATTTGAAACATGTTTTGGGGCACGAAACGTTTCTTAACCCTTAAGGTTACACATTAATTTTTCGTTTCAGTGTCGAAACAGAGGAAACTTTTAGCCTGACAAGTACTTACGAATTTCTTGCAATAAGTTACACATTGGAACCTATAATAATAATTTGTGTGTTGATTTATGGCACAAGCAACAATTAATTATAAAACTATGTCTCACCAACAGCCAATAGCATTACCCATTGTACAGCACTGTATACACTTGTGCGAGTTACGTTTGTCCATTGACTGCAACTCTCAAGCTGTGCGTAAGTCATTCTCTCACTCTACTTCCAAGCCGTCTGGCATTGGCTCACTAGCCTCTAGGGCGTGTCACATACATTCCTGACCAATGACAAAACCCCCATAATCGCACCGTTGTTTAAAGTTTAGGCTGTCGCTATGAGACACAGCGGATTTTTCTTGATCTCTAATTATACGTGTGAACCGTTTTTGATCGGGTTTTGGCCGCGTGACGGCGGCCAAAATGGCGGCGCTCGCAATAAGAAACAAAGAGTTCGTGGCAGTGCAACATAACCTTATAGGGGTTAGCGACACCCGAATTTCGCGAAAACATTTCCGCGCATGCTGTATTTCAATACCCTATGGGCGTACCAGCAGTTCACCTTTGCTTATTGGCCACGTGTCTCAGAAAAAGGTAACTCCGGAACTGTACGCCTGTGATTCGCGGGCAGACACCTCAGACGCGCTAACACCTAGATCGTCCAATCACGAACGTGGGTCCGAGTGAACGCGTTATGACGTGCAGCTGGTCAGGAGATCTTTTCGTGAAATGCGGCTGTCCCTACGTGTAGTGAATATGGGGTAGAGTGATCTCTCTGACTGCGCAGAACTGAATTCTATGTTCCAAAATTGAACTGCTTTACTGCCAACACGATTAGCATAATCGACGTGGATAGAATTTGAGGTTACAACACTGTTTAAATTACAAGTGCTTTGAGATGTAGCCATGTATACTTTTTCTAACCAATTTTCAATGCGATTGGAGTGAATTCAAACAGGTAAAAGTATTTTGTTCATATGTGGGCCAAGTGATTGTCTTTTGAAAATCATGATATAAACAAACGCGTTTTTCAATGTTGACTATGCGACTTGGACAGACGTGTTTCTTTGGGGTAGGTCAGTGTTGGGCACATGCGCAGAAGACGAAGAATCGCTTTACCTCAGCTTTGGTCTATGTACAAAACCGAACGCACACAAAATTAATCCAATAAAAACAAACTAAGAGGGGATAAAGAACGGTTTGAAAATAACTGTAAGCCTTGATGCATAACTAGGAGCAGTGATATATCGCGAAAAGATTTCGAGACAAGATGCAGTCCAAAGCACTGCAGGGTCGTCCAGCTTCTTTGATTGACTAAAAAAATGTTCTGGCCCGTGTTAACAGTTTGCGCACGAATCACGAAGGTTCAGTGTCGGAGTTACTTAGTCCTGAGTGGCTTGGTCAAAGACGGACACGGCACCAGCAGCCAATGGAGGTATAACAACAGCTGAGGTGTGTATATAGTATTGAAGTCTACTGTGTGCTCCGATTTCTACGCGAAAAGTCACTGGCCCTATGCATAACGTAACAATAATGATGTCCAGTGCAGGCAAGTGTAAGATGCGGAGCTGGTGTTCATGTCGTGGACTTGACAGACGTCTTGCGTCTTGTGGCTGTCAGTATATACTCACGCCTCAAGATGTAGAGCAAGCTAAGGCCGCAGACTGGGGCACCAGGTCGAGAGTTGAAGAGATTCCACGACGACGGGGAGTGGTAGGTTGGCCGGCAGATAACCCCGCAGCAGTTAATCACACACAGTCGACAACACCCACCCACGCCTCTCTCTCTACCCCTCTCATCAGCTTGTTCTTGGCTCGTGATGCCAACGTGTCACTGAACACTTGTGCAAAATAAACCTGTGTTCGGATTCATCGCCCCGCACCCTTGATACCTAGCAATGGAATAATTTCGCGAATTCATCTGAACACAGGTTACACGTTAACACTTTTTTTTTGTGTGGTTTGACTTTAAGTTGACAGCGGGGCCATTAAAGGCGAAACCAGTTGCTCAGACCTTCATGGTCGTGTACGGAATTGGTGGTACGTGAATATGTCACTCTACTTCCAAGTTGTCCGTCATTGGCTCACTGGCCTCTAGGGCGTGTCAAAAAAAAATCCTGTCCAATGACAAAGGCCCCAGAATCGTACGATTGCTTGACGTTTAACCTGAACCTGGATAAATTTCCCGACATTTTCTGGTCACTAGTATTGGCTCAACGAATGAGCAACCAACGTACAGTGGAACTGTCACGAGTTTCCCACGACCGTGGGCACGCTTCAAATGAATTATACGTATGACCAGTGTTGTACATAGCAAGGCACTGATGCGTATGACCAGTGCTGTACACAGCAAGGCACTGATGCGTATGACCAGTGCTGTACATAGCAAGACATCAGTGCCCAGTCTTCCTAGTGGATAGTATCATTTGTGGTATTGTCTACGCCTCTTTGACATTAATGGCTAATGCAAGTATCATGGAGCACACAGCAAGTTGTTCAAAAACACGTGCTGAACACAAGTACAGCGCATACCATAAAATTACGTAATTGCAACACTTTAATTCACATATTATTTGAGAGCCGAACGGGTTGACATGGGTAAATAAATGCACCGAGACGAAACAGCGTTGTCGTTCCTTTGAAGTAATCGAACTAGATCGCTTATTGGCCGCGCGAAGTATGCGGCAACTGACCTTGAGTTTGATTGGCTATTGCAGGTTACGGAAAATTCCCTATTAGGCAGGGCTGCCGTCTGGCAAGTTAAGTGTCCAGGAGCTGATTGATGAACGACGTTCCGCCATATTGCTGGCCAGTGAGGCCAATCTGACGGCGTGTGTGGCAGCAGTTGGCAATACCCGCAAACATTTCACCTCTGTATGGTTAAGTACTCTGTGTCAAAGGCTGTTCGCGGTAAACTAAGCACTTTTGAAAGCCCTACCACTTGCGTGCCCGTTGTGTATTGTTCCGCCATACGTAAAATTAACATTTCCATAGACCTGCTCTTTTTTATTATTGCATCGGTCAAATGAAACTGCGAAATTATTGGAATAATAATTACGTAAAAAATTTGGTGATTTTTTTTTCACTAACAGGCAAAATAAATAATTCATGCATTTACAAATGTTTATCTAACTCTTTTAATTCGACGTTAAGACACGGAACTAGTTTCCCCCCGCCGTTACCAACCTTACAGGGCGCATTCCGGTAAGCGTACCAGTTAAAAAGTATTCAGGTAGGGACAGTGACATTTTTCAAAGGTTTGTTTAAAAAGCGCTTACTTTACCGCGAACAATCTTTAATCTGTTAACGGACACGTTACTTTTCCAGTTAAAGTGTTGCGAAAGAGGAAAATCTTGGCGTGAGCAGTACCTACGTATTTCTGATACCAGCTGACACGTTGTAGCCTATGGAATAAGTTTGAGTAGATCCTTGGCACAAAAAGCAACCAATGATGAAATAGCTGGTATGTCATCAGCAGCCAATAGCATCGCCCAAGGAAAGGCGCTGTCTCTGTTGGTGCTAGCGGCTGACCTTGTACAGTACTGACCATGATGTTACCTATTCTGCAACATATCAGACGTGAACGAGTGCACTCGGGATAATATGTTAAGGGGCTAAGACTTGGAGATATGTACATATTTACTGGCACTCACAATAAGTTAGAAGTTAATAATACACACACTCCCCTAGAAGGTCACAAGCATTGTTGATCTGTGCATTTTATATTACCAGAGTCCTATTGGTGGAAACTACACCGGACATGCTTATCGCACTGAAAAGTTTCACTATTGGCTGACTGAGAGTCAATGAATTGGCGAACCCGACTCTGACCCAACCGCAGTGATTTGCCATGTGTAATACGTTATACAGTCCTGCCTGTCCATTTTGATAATTTAACAAAAATCTAATTTTTCGTTTAAGAAAATTACAACTGATATAGTATAGTGTCAACATAAAAATCAGCTAAGGAATGGAAGCATATTGGTGCGAGTTTTGTCTTCAAGGACAAATAAATCCGGTATATTACCGTTATATTACCCCTTAACATGTTATTCCGAGTACACGTCTGACATGTTGCAGAATAGGCGAAGTCATTGTCGGTGATGTACAAGGCCAGAAGCTAGCAGTATAACGGACATTGCAATTCCCTGAGCAATACTTTCGGCTTCTGCTGCCACACCAACTATTTTACAATTGGTTGCTTCTTGTGGCTATTGAAACCCTTTCCATTCGTTTGATAGTGTGAGTAGTTATAAGAAATTCGTAAGTACTATTCACACTATAAATTACTTTTTTTTTGCAACATGCGAAACTAAAAATTAATGTGTACGTTAAAGGGTTATCTTTCGTGTCGACAACTCCCCTGCCTAGAACTTTTATTTGCCGTGATACGAGTTTAAGCGCAACTTCAGTTTCCAAAGAAAGTATAGTTACGCGCTCACTGCACCGCGAAGGACAGCAGTTATATGATAGCGGCGGCAGCAAGTCAAAGGATTGTTTTGAACGACAGGCGAGCGATAGGATGGCGGCCGCGTATCTGTTACAGAAAGTGAGCCGACACTGCATGACCCTGGATGCATTGAGTTTCTGCATCTTTCTGAGGGACTTTCCTAGTTGTTTACTGCTCTATATTCTGTCCGCATGGCTTGCAAGGCTTGCAGAGTATAAATTGTGCGACAGGGGCCGAGAGTTGTGGTTGAGTGAATGAGTGGCTGAGTTCCAAGCGATAGACGACGAGCGGCGAGAGAAGTGACCGGCGGAAGGGAAATCTGCGACTGCGAGTATCAAGCAGTGAAGAGTGCGGCTGGCCGCTTGGACTATTGGACTAGATGCGTGAGTGAAATACATTACAAATGACGGCAACAGACAGACTGAACAGGTGTTAATGATGAGTAGGAGTTAATTTACTATAAAGTAACAGCGACGCTGCGAAGAACGTTAACTAGAGTTGAAATTGACATTAAAAATTGCGCTCACTAAGAAATAAAAAGAGTAAGAGTAGAGATAGATAATTGAATGCTGTAAATAACAGCTGTGTGAATTAATTAGATATAAAATTGAGTTATTTTATTATTTTATCAAGACCTCCATCCGTGACGATCTCAGATACGCCCCTGAGGCGGCCATGTAACGGTACTCTACTGGGAAGTGGCGTTATAAGTGCGGCGAAGGAAACAGAAGTGTTGGTCGGAGGAGCGTTATCGCGCACGAGAGGCCGGCCGAGCGATAAGCACCACGGAAGTGGCAGCTGGCTGAAGAAAGTCACACCAACCGCCCCTTTACGTAATTACTGCGGTGCTGTATTGCGCACTCAACGTTCGCTTACAAGCTCGTCTTCACCTCTTTTATACAAATTTTCTGTTTACGCGTCATAATTTCGTTTTCATAGTAATTGCTGACAATGTACGATTACAGAAAATGTACATTTTACGATTTGTTTAATATTTCTGCGCGTAATTTGAATTGTGTGTTATCTGATTGTTGTAAAATGTCAGGAACACATCACAAGAACCGCCACACCTTTGTGTCTCTGTGTGTCTACCGTAGGCTATTTCTGCTATCTGAAAGCAAGCGATATTTTTCACAAGCAGCGAACTAGCAGAAATAGCAGTTGCACTCGGCGGAAGGACGCGAACGACAGACAGCAAACACCTAGCACGCTGGAAATAAATAAACACATTTTATTAGGAAAATTGCTGTAATTGTTGTTATGCGCTCGTTGCTTCTCATCCCGCGCGAGCGAGTGGGAATGAAGGACAGCAGTTATGTGATAGCGGCGGCAGCAAGTCAAAGGATTGTTTCGAATGACAGGCGAGCGATAGGCCGGTGGCCGCGTATCTGTTACAGAAAGCGAACCAACACGAGAATCCTTTTTGCGGCGCGCGCTACTGATTTTGGTTGTATTGAGTTTCTGAGTCTATCTGAGGAATTTTCTAGTTGTTTACTACTCTAGATTCTGTCCGCATGTCTCGCGGGGTGCATCGGACTTTCCAGGTCAAGGCCACCAGAGTATACATTGTGCGACGGGCTTCCGGGCCAAGAGTAGTTGATGAGTGAATGAGTGGCTGAGTTCCGAGCGATAGACAACAAGCAGCGACAGAAGTGACCTGCGGAAGGGAAATCTGCGACTGCGAGTATCAAGAAGTGAAGAGTGCGATCTGGCAGGTTGGACTATTGGACTAGATGCGAATGTCGTCGTCATCACCGTTCCTTTCCCGGAAAAACTTGGATTGCCGAGAACGTTCTAGACAGCACCTACCTCAAGTATAAATACCACGTGCGGACCTCTGAGGAGAGAGAGTGATTAAGAGCCTAGAGTTCGGAGTCTCGTGCGACTTAAACCGACAGTTGGGCGGTCCCGTACGGGCGAGGGACGACTGCAGCGATCTGCGAGAGTGCGTCGGCGAGCTTGTGTGCAGTGAAGAGTGGAACTGATCTGCNCGACTGCAGCGATCTGCGAGAGTGCGTCGGCGAGCTTGTGTGCAGTGAAGAGTGGAACTGATCTGCGGGACTGTGGGATGGATGCGCGAGTGAATATACGTTTGGGACGACGGAAGTAGACAGTTTTAACTAAACGTGCGGAAATAACTGGAGCAGTTAAAGGGACATTAGCAAAGAGTAAATCATGTGATAAAAACTTTAATTTAAATGGAGATAGTAATACAATATTGCGCTCAATAAGAATAATAAGAATTAATAGGACGCTCAGACTGGTGAATAACACATGTTTGACTGTTTGTAGAATTGAGAATAAATATAATAATTGGATTTAGTTATTTTGTTCTTGTTAAGGCCTCCATCCCTCACGAACTCGGGTACGCCCCTCAGGCATTCTTGTAACAGTATTATTGCTCATGTGTAGTTTAGGTACTTCAGCCTACTCAGGATAACTTACTTTCCAGGATAAATGTAATTTCATTATTTTCATTACTAAGTGCATACCCCTGTGCATTTCTTACAGGATTGCCAGAACATATTTTCGTCACCAATGTGTAAACGTATATTACTTATCGCAGTCACCTCTCACAAGACTCTTCGACGTTTGTAGTTTTAATTTGGCGGTCCTTTCCTTGGTCTTACTCGTTCTGCTATTTCTGATGTACCTCGGCAAGAAAAAGCAACTTTTTACAGCAGTAGTAGCAACTGTTACTGCCACCCGAACAGCATACAAAAAAGTACTTCCGGTGACACGAACTCCAACTAGCAGACTAGCAAACCATGCGAACACACCTCCTGTTTCAACATGATCCTCCAGCCACATGTTATATAATGTATGCCGTGTATTCTGAATGGCGTTGCTCAGGATGACCGCAAATCGCAGCGGTGGTTAAACACGCTCTGCGAGGTACTGACACCTTACCTTGGCCTGCAAGGTCACCAGACCTCTCGCCGACAGAGCATGCATGGAACCGGCTTCGACACTCGCGTTTAATGTAGCGCCCGTGACCTACGACAACAACTGCAGAACCCCCATTCGTAATTGTAGCAAGGAGGCCGCGGTGGTGTAGTGGTCAGACTACTCGCCTCTCACCTAGGCGAACCGGTTTTCCGATTCCCGGCAGGGTCGCTCCCGGATTTTCGCATGTGGGAATCGTGCCAGACGATGCCACTGGTCACCGTGTTTTGTCGGGGATCTCTCGTTTCCCCTGCCCTTGCATTCCGGCTCTACTCACCTCGCTTCACCCTCATCGGTTCTCAAGTCAAGACCTCGATTTTAATAGCCGCCGAAATTTCTCCACTCTTCCACTCTCTCCATTCCTTGTTGAGACCGTATTCCGCACACTCGTAAACAACTGTTACAAATATATTTGATATATTTGTAACAGTTTCTACACACACCCAATGTATNATTCCGCACACTCGTAAACAACTGTTACAAATATATTTGATATATTTGTAACAGTTTCTACACACACCCAATGTATAACCGAGTGTTATGCTGAATCTTGTACAGTTCCGAACAAACAATTTGTTCATTGCCACACTTAAAATTGCTTATGTGTCTGTACCTGACAGAGTTAATCCATTCATGCCCATTGTAAGCAAATGTCTACATGTTGCGTTCATATCGCCCAATACAAAGACTACGTGCAGCTTACTGGTTCTGACAACAAAGCGAGTTCTTTGTCAGCGTAAGTACAGCACCGTAGTAAATAAAACACAACACGTATCCATGATCGANTGACAACAAAGCGAGTTCTTTGTCAGCGTAAGTACAGCACCGTAGTAAATAAAACACAACACGTATCCATGATCGAGGACATGTTTCACATGAAGGATATTTATGGTTCGAACTGTACACGATAGGGAAACAGTGGTCGGTGGTTTTGGGCTTCTCCCTTGTAAGACATTTGATTTGTCGAAGTTTCTGCACCTCTCATTTGTGAATGGCTAAGCCCTTACATACTATCGCGAGTACACTCGTCACTTTCGGCATGATGCAGTACAAGTGGAACCATCGCCGGTGCTGTACAAGTCCAGAAGCTAGCAGCGCCTTTCCCTGACCAATGCCACTAGTTGCTGCTGACACACCATCTGTTCTGTATTCGATTGTTTCTTGTGCCATGGATCTACTAAAAACCTTTCCATAGCTTCCGAAATGTTAGATGTTATTAGAAATATAGTCTTTTCGCGGTTTTTTCACACTTTTTGAATCAAACATTTGAAAAAAAAAAACCTGTAAGACATGGTTTGGTTGCATTTCATGTATTACAAGCGTTTTGTACCTGTGTTAACATAAAAGCATCTTATTTTTGGTTAAATTAAAAGTTTATTTATATTTTATCTAGAAATACCAATACCTAGAGGCAGTGATATTTCGCGAAAAGATTTCGAGACAAGATACAGTCCAAAGCACTGTAGGGTCGTCCAGCTTCTTTGATTGGCTAAAAAAATGTTCTGGCCCGTGTTAACCGTCTGCGCACGAATCACGAAGGTTCAGTGTCGGAGTTACTTAGTCCTGAGTGGCTTGGTCAAAGACGGACACGGCGCCAGCAGCCAATGGAGGTATAACAACAGCTGAGGTGTGTATATAGTATTGAAGTCTACTGTGTGCTCCGATTTTTACGCGAAAAGTCACTGGCCCTACCAATACCTCATTTACAACTAATTCGAATAAAGGTAGAGAGAAAACAGGTGTGTCGGTAATGCCCAGTAAGAAATAGTTGTTATGCAAAATGTTGCTACACTGAGTGCACATGAACGCGCTGCACTGTCCCTTTGGTATTTTGTTCCTCGACTTGGTTTGCGTTAGGAACGACCAGGGATTCAGGAAAGTTGGAAGTAACCGTGAACTCACGTGTTCGTCAAGGTGTTAATGCTGACATCGGCTAACACGCAGTATGTTCGATACAAGTACAGCGAATATAAAAAAAAAATTAAACGTTTGCAGAACTTAAGCTCGTAGATGTATTTTGGGCTTAATAAGGTTAACTATCTGCAGACGAAAGACACACCGGGGAAAAAAAAATTATTGTTTTGGCTGCCACAAAGTAGTTTTTCAGTTCAGGCGTTCGACGTTGAGCAGCAGAATTCTGAGCGGCTTAGCAAAACAGGAGAATATACCTAACCACAAAGGACTGTCAGTGGCGAGAGAAACATCTTCAGACACGTAATACACAAAAAATTGGAAGTTAGCCAGCAATCAACTCTCCCCTCCATGTCTCGCTGTCTCCAGATATTAGAGAAACACATCAGTTTACATTCACTTGAGTTGCAGACCCTGTTGTCTCCGGAGCTAATACAAACTACGACTAGCGCGAGGGATGATGCACGTCGGAGTGAATAACTCGCGAAACTGCCGCTAGATTAATCTTCCTTCTACTGACAAGTGCCTGTCACTTTGCTGGCGTTCCATCAGATTTTTGTTTATCGAGAACACGGCACACAGAGNCCCCCCCTAATCGCTCCTTTACAAGGGCCGAACAACCACGCAAACATCACTGTTTTTCCCCCTTTGTGATTCAAGTATAGAGGTGAACCCGTAGTCTAAAGACGAGGTATATTGATCTTCATCTCCTGAGTATGTTCTCGATATTAGCTCACGAATTACCACAACTTCTTTCAAAGTCACGTGTCCAGATAGTGACGTGCCGATTGATTAACCCTTCCAGTAGTATATAAATGGGGGTTCTGGCACACCTGGCGCCTGGCAAGGGAGCAGGGGCAAATGGTGCCCCCCTCCCNCGCGGGTGGGCGCGGGGAGGGGGGCACCATTTGCCCCTGCTCCCTTGCCAGGCGCCAGGTGTGCCAGAACCCCCATTTATATACTACTCCTTCCGTCCCCATTGTACACAATTGTCTATATGTTGCACGGAAAGGTTGTATTTGACCGGTAGTGTACACTGCGAGTCTCAGTATCAAATGATAGGCTCTGTGGGTAAATGATTTGCAAACCGTCTTACTGGTTTAGGTCATAAGTGGTTCATATCACTGATCACCGAACACAAAGTCTTTAGCTTATTGGCTGTGATAACGAAACAAGTTCTTTGTCAGGTTAACCACCTAACATATTATCCCGAGTATACTCGTTCACGTTTAGGATGTTGCAGAATAGGCTGCATCATGGCCGGTGCTGTGCAAGTCCAGAAGGTAGCACTAATGCTGGCATTGCCTTTCCCTGGGCATTGCTATTGGTTACTGCTGAAACACCAGCTGTTTTGTAATTGGCTGTTCATTGTACCATAGATCTATTGAAAGCCATTTCATTAGTTCCAAAGTGTAAGGAATTTGGTAAGTACTTCTCACACGAAAAATGTCTTCTTTTGCAACACCTGAAACGAAAAACTAATGTGTACGTTAAGGGGTTAAGTACAGCACCCATCATCTTATTTGCAACACCAGAAATATCAGAACCTCTTCAACGAACGGTTCCAGGTGTTGCAAACAAAAAATGTTATGATGCGTGCTGTACTTCACTCGACAAAACACTTCTTCCGTTGTCGCAGCCAATAAGCTGCAGGCTCTGTGCTTGGTGATCAGTGATATGAACCAGTCATAACAAAGAGAAGTAGCATGGTTAACCAATCAGTAGAAACCTGAATAATTCGCGGATTAATTTCGGTACAAGCTAGAATTCAAAACACGTGTGTTTATAAAAGCAATTGGTGCCCACGGTGTTTGACACGCCCTAGAGAACGCTGGCCCAATCGTCGCATTCCACCGTGACAGCAGACAACCTATGCGCAGTTGATATCGGCATATTTGTACATAATGCTGTAGAGTATAACCTGCAAGTCATTGAACTCCCGAATTTTTCATGTCTCATAGGCAGACGTAAACTGGTGATATACCCGTAGGGTATTGAAATATAACGTGCACGGAAGTCTTTTCGGGAAATTCGGGTGTCCCTAGACATGGAACTACTTTCCCTCCGTCGATACCAACTTTACTGGTCGCAAGCAAGTTAATTTGTCCGTTCAAGTACACACAGGTAGGGGCAGTGACATTTTGCAAACGTTGATTACAAATGTTCTCAGTTAACCGTGACCAGACTACAAACACAAGATGGCAATTATGCCACTGTCTAAAGGCCCCGTCCACAATCAACTACACTTGAATGACATAACTTACACAACATAACAAGCTTTAAATAATCCGTCCACAACATGCATTAACGTAAATGAAAGAAACCCTCGTCTGACCAATTAAAATAGAGCAGACTAATAGGTAGGGGCAGTGGTATTTCGCGAAAAGATTTCGAGACAAGACACAGTCCAAAGCACTGTAGGGTCGTCCAGCTTCTTTGATTGGCTAAAAAATGTTCTGGCCTGTGTTAACCGTTTACGCAGGAATCACGAAGGTTCAGTGTCGGAGTTACTTAGTCGTGAGTGGCTTGGTCAAAGACGGACACGGCACCAGCAGCCAATGGAGGTAAAACAACATCTGAGGTGTGTATATAGTATTGAAGTCTACTGTGTGCTCCGATTTTTACGCGAAAAGTTACTGGCCCTACTAATAGGAAATAATTCTTGCTCGTACAGAAATTTCTGCACCTGTAAGTTGGCTATCTTGATTACAACAGTTTTTTATGACGTTTTACATTCTCACTGGCCGGCGTTAAAAAACTTGACGTAAAGATACTGAGAGATGAGCTCCTTAAGGCTCCCGTATACCTTGCGCCTACAGTGTTGGTAATTCAGGTTTTCATGAAAAACTATTAAACGTGCGTCTAATGTCCTTATCTACGAAAACAACACACACTTCAGACGAGGGCTGCTGAGTGCTTTGAAGACGTCACGCACGTTAGAAACAATTTCAGAGCACTCCGAAATAACTGAAAACGGCTTTTCTCAAAACTACTCAAGGGTCCTGCATTGGAGCTCCCTACAGACTTTCCACCAATACAATAATAGGGTCACCGCTGCAAAGTTCCATAGGTAACCGCAGTGCGACGAGAACTCTGCACGTCAGTTCAGAGCCTGGCGCTTAGCGGCGATGGTGCACTTGATGTGCGTGGAAGTGTCGCCCTTATCGCCCCCGCGCTTCTCTGCCTCAAAGGCGGGACAAAGGCCCAGGTAGGCGGGTGCCTTAACACCAAATAAAGTTAAGTCATACGGAATTCTGGTTGTGGACACTGCAACTTGAAAAACTGGCATTGAGTGCCCTTACGCGCCACGTCTACTGTGGACGAGGCGTGAGCCATGGCGAGCTTGTAGGACACCTCCAGGAAGTGACAAACAGCAGTGTCAGGGCTACGGCGAGGGCTGGAATTCACATCTCCTGCAACGTCAGCTAGCAGCCACGGGCGACTTGCCCAGCGTTTCCAACTGCTCAAGGTTGGCAACGCTGCTCGGCTTCCATCTCGTAGTCTCTAGAGCCTGGCGTCACGTCTTCTCTGGTCGCCGCTGTCCTCCATCCTTGCCTTACTTCCCGGAAACCTGCCTGCCTGTCGCATCTCCAGGTGTGTCGAGGTGCAGCTCACCTGGGTACCTGCCCCCGTCCACATGCGCCGTCACTAGGGGCCCGCGGAGGTGTGGTGGTCACACCACTCACCTCCCGCCTCACCTCGGCGAACCGGCAACGAGGCCTTGAGAGCCGACGAGGGTGAAATGAGGTGAGAACGGATCAGCGCCGGAGTGCAAGGGCGGCGTTGTCCGGCACGATTCCCACATGCGAAAATCCGGGAGTGACCCAGCCGGAGATTGAACCCGGTTCGCCTTGGTGGGAGGTGAGCAGTCTAACCACTCAGCCACCGCGGTCCCTATTTCGGCCGAGAAGCGCGGGAGCAATAAGGGTTACACTGGCACGCGCTACAAGAGCGCCATCGCCTCTACACGCAGGGCTCTGACCTGGCGTGCAGTGTTCTCGTAGTGCTGCGTCTACCTATGGCACTTTCAGCGGTGACCCTATCATTTTATTGATGACAAGTCTGTAGCGAAGTTCAATACAGGCTCCTATCGTAGTTTGACTCGTGTCCGGCTAGTGTGTTGTAAGATATGGCAGTCTGGAAAAGCCATTTGTAATTATATTGGAGGCTCCAGAATAATATTTACAGTATGAGTGGTAACTTAAAGCACCACTCTGTCCTCGCCTGGATTGTGATGTCTTTTCGTAGGTAAACATACTGGGGGAGCGTTTAATAGTTTCGTAAAAAAAAACCCAGGATTTCAATCACTCTGCAACGCAGTTAAAGCGACAGGCAGACGGGGTCCTTAAGGACACGTCGTCTTCACGTAAAGAATTACACGCGAGTAAGACTTCATAACCTCTGTGATCGCCTGCAGTTTTGCTTTGGTTAGAAATATAACCATACTCTATTCGCGGTTTCTTCACACTTTTGGAATAAAACTTGTGAAAAATCACCCCACGAGGTGTTTAGACGTTTCGTAAATATGCCATACGTATCACGAGCGTTTTGTACTTCTGTTAACATAAAAGTACCTTATTTTTTAATAAATTGAACTTTTGCTTTTATTTTATATATAAATAGTAACGTTTCATTTGTAATTAATATGAATAATAACAGGGATAAAACTAGTGTGTTGGTAATGCCTAGCAAGGAAAAGTACTTATGCAAAATATAGTTTAACTGAGTGCGCACACATGCGGCGCGTTGTTCTTGTGGTGTCATTTTATAGACTCGGTTAAACTTTGTTTGCACGAGGCTGAGGAATATCTTGGAAGTAGAACTTAAGATGGGCATGTGAATTGAATCATACTCGAACCTAAACACTGAAAAAAAAAAAAAAATACTTGGCGACTGCTGCAACATTTTTTTTTGTGGTACACACAGCCAAATTATTTTATGGTGAACACAACATTTTGTAGTTGTCACCACTGAACATGTGTGGTCCCTATACATGTATTTTGCAGTGGCTACGAAATGTTTTGTTGATACACACACAGTTATTTGACTGTGTGTGTATCAACAAAACATTTTGTAGCAGCCACAAAGTATTTTTTTTTTCTCAGTGAACAGTTTATTCATCGTCTGCCGCTGTAGTAGAACATTTGCTTATATTCAACTTGGTTACACGTGATGGTAACATTATTTCTCGCTGATCATTACTGGCTGAAGAGTCACGTGAAAGGAATACTGGAGTACACGTACTTCAAGTACAAACGGACGCTGAAAGAATCAGCGAACTTCACGCATCTGTAGTCCATTCACTGTTACTTCCAACTCTCCTGAAGCCATGCTGAAGTTCTACTTCCAGGATATTCCTCCGCCCCGTGCAAACGAAGCTTAACCGAGTCTAGACGATTACGCCAAAGGGGCGACGCACCGTAATAATATATCGCGTAAGAACTATTTCTCACTAGGCATTACCAACACACCTATTCTCTCACTGTTTTAATACATATTAATTACAAATTAAACATTATAATTAGCAGATAAAATTTAAGTAAAATTTAAATCCAACCAAAAATAAGTTACTTATATGTTGACAAAAGTATGAAACGCTTGTGTCACGTGGCATGATTAGGAAATAACCAGACATATCATACACGGGGTGATTTTTCAAAGGTTATATTCACAAAGTGTAAAGGAACCACGAATAGACTATATACTAATTGGCCTACTATGGAAACCACCAAAGGGAAGTGGGACACACCACAATTTTAAGATGCGCTGAGACTCATTAACACATTTTAAAACTCTATTTATTAGTGGAGTCACATTTAGTACGAATTACAGTTTTTATTATAAATTCGCACACAAAATAGTGTTCGGCCTGTGAGAATACTTGAGGCGACGGTTGTAACCCCTGTGGAATGATGCAATGGTGTAGCATATACAGAGTTTGGAATGCTGAATAAAATAAAATTTATGTCGGGTAAAGTTTGATTTATAGCTTCCTGGCAGAACGACCCGCGTTGCACTGTAAAACTGCAACGAGATTTACGACCTTGTTTTATGGGTTTCAGGCCCAGTGAGGGTTCGGAGTTACACGAACCCGCTTTAAGGGTTTCCGGTTAAACATTCGAGGGAGGGAGGGGGGAGGAGGAGGCNTATTTTAAGTTGGACACTGCATCCCTGCCAAGTTCCGGCTAGATCCGTCAAACGGTGTAGAATTGCATAGACAACAAACATACTCACAGTCTAGAATAGACTATATATATATATATATAGTCTATTCGCGATTTCTTCACACTTTTTGCATTAAACTTTTGAAAAATCACCCCAAGCATAACGTGTTTAGTTATTTCCTAAATATGCGATGTATCACAAGCGTTTTATACCTCTGTTAACATAGAATTATATAATTTTTCATTAAATTGAAATTTTACGTATATTTTATTTATAAATTATAACATTTCATTTATAATAAATACGAATAAAAACAGTGCCTCGGGCGTCTTCCTTGTGGGTAACGTGATTTGTGGAAGTTCCTGCCTCTCTCGAGCTTGAATGGTTAATGCCGGTATTACCGAGTACGAGGCGCGCAGTTCATTGGCTGCGTGGCTCCACGAAGCTCGCTCGACACTAGTACTGCACCCGCCAAAATATTACTTGATTGCAACACCCCGACGCACAAATTAATCCGCGAATGAACCGGTTAACCCTTTTCACTCCTGCGTTAATTCACAGCTTCAAATGTTGCAAAGAAATAATATTTTTGTTCGTGCTCTACGTATGCTGATTCAACTCTTGCTTCACCCGCGCAACCAATGAAATATGTGCTTGGTGCTTGAGAGTCACTGGGGTCGACCACTCACAAACCTTGAGCCGTAGAAATGTGCACAAATCACGTGAACGACAGGGGAGAGACACTGGCCGCATTTGACAGTTATCCTACATGTGTACAGTTCTTGTCATGCATTTTCTTCAGCTGCAACACGCTTACTGTAGTGGACGCGGGTTTCAGTGACAGTGTCATATATCTGGGACGTTGCATATGAAGTGGCGTGAATGGTCTGCGCTGTACACAGCAGAACATACCGTCCAATGAGAAAGCTTCCCTGCGTGTGGGAGACATCATTCGCTGTCGAGACTATGTTCCGTAGCCTCATAAGTAGGGCCAGTGACTTTTCGCGTAAAAATCGGAGCACACAGTAGACTTCAATACTATATACACACCTCAGCTGTTGTTATACCTCCATTGGCTGCTGGTGCCGTGTCCGTCTTTGACCGAGCCACTCAGGACTAAGTAACTCCGACACTGAACCTTCGTGATTCGTGCGCAAACGGTTAACACGGGCCAGAACATTTTTTAGCCAATCAAAGAAGCTGGACGACCCTACAGTGCTTTGGACTGTATCTTGTCTCGAAATCTTTTTGCGAAAGATCACTGCCCTTACTCATAAAACACTGCTGCCAGTAACATAAAGAGCAAATATTGGTCCCGACGTAAGACGAAGCGTAGTCCGGATACCAGTATACTTGTCTGTTGCAACGCCTATAATCGTACAGAGTATAAGATGGGTGTCGCAGTGAGCGCAGACTGCAGTGGTAAGTTGGCGGTGGTCGCGCTACCATATCCCGGCCAGCTACACAGCACGGAGACTGCGGGACTGTGGATCAATAGCGCGCCCACAACACGTGACCTGTGACATCACAACCGCCCCCCTCCCTGCCCTACTTCCTACCTGCATTCCACAATATCACCCCCGCTTGTGCATACCGCGCACACACCTGATGACTCTTACAACTGTCTCTCGCGCGGAGATACTTTAGCAGTGCGGTGCACGTTTACTGAGAGTTAAGACGCGCTGGAAGTGAGTTACACGTATTCACCGTTGGTCTGTGTAGTCCTGTTTACAATCCTCCTATTGGTTCGCACAACACCGCACACGCTTACCACGACGCCGAACGCTCATTACAGGCCGGCTTTCTACCAACGTAACGCCGACGTGCAAACTGTTATTTACTACCCTAGAATTATGTACAATCAACCCCGTTCATTAGCGAAATCTACACTTTAGAGAGTTGCCGACGTAAAAATACGTCGCAAAGAATCGTATGGAAACTGGCGGTGAAGTGACGAACCAGAACATGCTTCAGCCGATCAGTGCTTCGACTGTATCTGGTCTCGACACATCACCGGCCCTAGCCGCGTGTTACGGACACAGCGAGGTGGCTGCTGTCTTAACGCGGCTGGGACCTGACCTACTGTGTATTCCGTCGCAGTTTAAGTAAACGGGTGCCTTAAATCGCACACGGGGCCACGGTGGCTGAGCGGTTAGACTGCTCGCCTCCCACCAAGGCGAACCGGTTTCAATCCCCGGCCGGTTCACTCCGGATTTTCGCAAGTGGGAATAGTGCGTCGGGTTTTCTCGGGAATCTCCCGTCACAGCCTTCCCGGAATCTATTTTGGTTTATACCCGCGCCGTCATAATAGTGACGCTTACTACTTTACTAATAAACTGATCTGCTACGTGCTAATACGACCACGTGTCAAGAGCGTTGCAACTATCTCCGGGAAGACAGGAAGATCGTCTTCGCCTCTTCGTCTCGATAAACAGTAAGCTCGACTGGATGCTGCAACACAGGCCGCTGCAGTAATACGAACCAGCAGTAGCGAGTACCCCCCCCCCCTCCAACCCACCAACCTACAGTAATTACTTCCTTTGTTCTTTCCTATAGCTGCGGGCATTTCGCCAGATGCTTTTCTTTATTCTCGGTACAGTATGAAAACCAGCATTACCAACCACATTGCATTTTGTCGTTGACGCTCTGAAACCCGCACTTGAACAGAGAAACCGCATTTCGCCTCAGATTTCCATGATTGATACTCCATTGTCATTGTCAGGGATGGTGATTGATACTCCATTGTCGGGGATGGTGATTTGCAGCAGAAGTTGAGAGTTCGTTGGTTCTCGTAGCGTTGTGCACAGATATGACTTCTCACTTCTGTCGTTGACTGTCGTCCTATCTGACTGAGCCAATAAGAATTCGCTATTCTATTAACGAGCATCTGTGATTCGTCTACAGAGAGCTAGGATTTGTGAATTATTCTGGCTTAAGATATTTTAGTTATGTACCACCTATATAGTCTATTCAAGGCATCTTCATACACCTCATGTATTACAAGTTTGATTGTTTCTTAAACGATCGTACATCACACGCATTTTATATTTACCTGGACCTTAAAGTACCTTATTCTTCGGTAAATGAAACTCTGGCTTATGGTTTGTCTTATAATTATAATATTCCTTTCACATTTAAAATTGATTTAAAACAGAAAGAAAAGAGTTATGTGGGTAATGGTTAGTAAGAAATACACTGGCGTGCCAAGTCATGGTATATAGCAGTGTGTAACGGTAATAGTCGGTATCTCCACCGTACAGTTACAGGCCTGTACCAGTTGAGCTCTGACGTCACGCGAATGAGCGTGTGCTGGTCACGGCGTTACATCGCAGCTCCTCCTGGACTCCAGTACCTCCACACAACTATCAGATGTTCCAGCTGGACAATGCACCGTGTCATCCGCCCAAGTTGTTTACAATTGGCTCGAGGAGAATTCTGGAGAGTTTCAACGACTGCTGTGGCCACCTCGTTCACCTGACATGAACCACGTCGAGCATGTATGTGACGTTGACGCAGCCCAGATCCTGCTCCTACAAACACCAGGGAGTTAGCTGTGAGTAGCTGTCCAGGCTCAACGTCTCTCCACAGGTGTTTCATATAATTGTGGGATCAATGCAACGACGAGTTGCTGCACTTGGCCGGGCTAGAGGACGGCCTACACTATACTAGACCCGTATACCATGAATGTTGGCATGTCCGTGTAGCTCTTATGTTAAGTATTATTAATTCTTTAGCATATCATCCCGGGTATACTCGTTTACATGTGACATGTTGCAAACTTGATGAAGTCATGATCGGTACTGTACAAGTTCAAGGCTAGAACCAATACAAACAGCGCTTCTCCCCGGGGAATGCCATTGGTTGCTGGCGACACACCAACATATTTATAGTTACTAGCTTCTTGTGCCGTGGATACATTGAAACCCTTTCCATGCGTTCTGAAGTATCACTTGTCATGAGTAATTCGTACGTACTTTTCACACTATAAGTTTCCTCTTCTGCAACACCTAAAATTAAAAATTAATATGTACTTCAAATGGTTAAACGGAGTTTTCTCACCATACTCATAAATAAACATTTCTTGCAAATATATTTAAGTTTTCAGGTGGCTTTCTTGGAAATACACTCCATTAAACATGTATAAAAAATATTAATGTGCAACATTGCGTCGAGCGCACGAATACGCTCTATTGCCCTGTGGTACAACCGCCATACCCCCCCCCCCGGTTGCGACGTCAGTTGCATGTGATACAATCACATTACATCTTGTTGTTTGTTACTGACTAAAGAGTCACCCAGGGTGTGTCCAAATTACTGCGGTGCTTCAAGTATAACGTGACACAGAAAGTATCTGCGAAATTAACGGACTTGTTTGTCAAAATAATTTGTTTTTTAAGCGGGTGAAACGTGTACGCAGTTGCATTCATTTTTACTAGAGACCCTACCATTTTGCGTTTTAAAACGGCACTGCATAAGACTTCATAGAATAAACATACTCAATCAGATGGCATTTGCTCACTATCCGCTGCCACAGTCGAAACCCAGTCCCTTGTTCGACTTAGCCACACAGAGTGAAGCCCTACAAGTTTACTATTGGTTGATAGTCCTCCAAGTGATGCCAGGTGATGTCAGGCGATGTCAGGTGATATCAGGTGATATCATGTGATGTCAGGCGATGTCAGGTGAGCAGTGGTCCAACGACACACGTGTATCCGCAAGGACCTAAGAAAAATAAATCCGCGAATTCAGTTTACGACAAGGTAATACTCCAAACACCCGTACATTCCTGTTATGTTTGTAATAGGATTACAATTGATCAGACACGCCCGTGTGAACTCTGAGCCAATAACAGACCTGCAAGGAGACAAGTACCGAATCCCGTGTCACCTGGCCTGAGGTGTAACTGGGCCAGCAGCCGATGTACACAAAACTGAGGCTCGGAAACACATACTACTGTGGAGTCTAGCCTACAAGTCGTTTAAAATGTGAAAATGTTTTCTCACTACATGTAATGCCAAATGATTGCGTTTCTCTCCATTTTCTAGTAATACTCCAAATGAAAAATATTTCAATACTGCAATTTCGAGGAGTCTATAAATAGGACCACCTGGTTTTCGCTAAACGATTTACCCGGGGGAGGGGGAGAGGGGGCTAGACGTCAACATCCTGTGTGAACACTTGCAGTCTTCGTTCGACTCTTTGTGGGAAGACTGACTGCTACACGAGCGAGCCAATCAGAATTAAGCTTCTCCGATACTGACCGTCCGTGATTCGCGGGCAGAAAGGTAAAACGCGTAACAATTCAAATGACCCAATCACGAAAGTCGTTCTGCACTAAAGTGTTTTGGAACACAACTTGCTCTGAAATATTTTCGGGAAAAACAGCTGCCCCTAGCTATAACCCTATCACCCTTCCTCCCGTTCCCGTGGGGGCCGCGGTGGTGTAGTGGTCAGACTACTCACCTCCCACCAAGGCAAAGCGGGGTCGCTCGCCGAATATTCGCACGTGCAGGCGGGTGACTCACTTATAACTTGTATTAATTGCCAATTAATGTGTACCGCACTAAAAGTGTTAATGGACTCGGTAACGTATAGTTAGGGCCAGTGATTTCTCACGAAAAAATCAGAGCCCACAATAGACTTCAGCTGTTGTCGTACTTCCATTGGTTGCTCGTGTTGTTTCCTCATTTGACTGAGTCACTCAACATTCCTTAACTCCGACACTCAACCTTCCTTATTCGTGCGCAAACAGTTGACACGGACCAGAACATGTTTTTAGCCAATCAAAAAAGCTGGACGACCCTACAGTACTTTTAACTGTATCTTGTATCGAAATATTTTCGCGAAATATCACTGCACCATATCACTTCATTCTCGGCTACTTCAAACTTTTCTGAAGTTCTGCTGAAGTTCTACTTTCAGGATATTCCTCCGCCTCAAGCANACCTATGTATAGTTCATTCTCGGCTACTTCAAACTTTTCTGAAGTTCTGCTGAAGTTCTACTTTCAGGATATTCCTCCGCCTCAAGCAAACAAAGCTTTAAGTCTAGAAAGTCACACCAAAGGGACAATGCACTGCACATTCACTTTAATAATATTTTGCATAAGGACCATTTATAACTATAAATCGCCAACACACCTATTTTCTCTGTTTTAATTCATCTTAATTATAATAAAAGTGTTAGAGCTGTCTGTATCTCGCGGCTGGTGATGGTGGACCGCTTGTTGTAGTGAGCTAGACGACTTGCTTCTGCTGCGATGCGCTCAAAGATGTCGTTGACGAAGCTGTTCATGATGCTCATGGCCTTGGATGATATGCCAGTGTCTGGGTGAACCTGCTTCAACACTTTGTAGATGTAGATGGCATAGCTTTCCTTCCTCTCCCACTTCTTCTTCTTCTCTCCCTTGGAGATGTTTTTCTGAGCCTTGCCCGCTTTCTTAGCGGCCTTCCCACTTGTTTTAGGAGGCATTGTGCTGTGGGGCAGTACACTTGAGAATATGATATAAGTATCAGTTTAATTTAAACAAATATAAAGTATTTTTAGGCCTACACAAGTATAAAACATTTGTGATACGCGGCACATGTAGGAAACAAACAAACACGCCATACAAGAGGCAATTTTTCAAAGGTTTGTTTCGAGAAGTGTGGAGAAACCGCGAATAGACTACAACATTATGTTCTCTCTGATTAGTTGTTTCGGAAAGATTGTCAAATTGTATGATTAATTAACTCAATACCTGAAAAAGTGAAACGCATGCAAAAAAAAAATGTATGAGAATGGATAATAAACTTTAATTTGTTAAAAACGTCTTGGCAAAGAGATATTGCAATGTACCATCTTGCTGCTGGGGTATTATTCTCACTGTTATCTTTATTGCTAGTATAGAGCTATCCGGTATTAGTTTCTAGCATTAGCAGCTAGAAATGAGCGGCTCCAGGCACCTGGCGGGGAGCGGGGGAGCGAGTAGCGTCTCCCGCGGACACCGATGACGTCATCACGGATTGTTTCCTGCTAGCTGCGCAAGGCTCTCCTCTCTGATTGGCTACGCGAGGCTCCCAAAATGTCCTCGTCTCTGATTGGACGCGCGAGGCCCCCCCGAATTTTTTTTAATTTCAAAATTTTTTTAAAGTTTAAAGTGCCAGGTGCAATGGAACCGCTCATTTCTAGCTATTAGCATTTTTTTTTAAATATTTGCAACTTGTTCACGGTTAACTGAGCACGTTTCAAATCGTTCTTAGAAAAATGTAGCTGCATTTACCTGCGCATATTTTAACGGACTCACTGACCGACGTGCGCCTAATATAACTACAATTGGTAACGACGGAGGGAAAGTAGTTCCATGCCTTAGCGTTGGGTTAGGTAGACATCTGTGAGTACAATTTGTTTTTAATTTTTGAATTTTATTACAAATAAATGCGCAAATATTTCCACTATTTATATTTTTCCAATAATTTCGCAGTTTTACTTGACCGGCGTATGAATAAAGTGATCAAGCCCGCGGCGATGTTAATTTTACATACGGCGGAAGAATACATAATGTGCATACAGGCAGATCTGAAGCAGGGCTTTTAAAAGTGCTCAGTATACCGTGAACAGCCTATAGAGTACACTGTAAAAAAAATTTTGTATTTGTACAAAGAATTCTTTGGAAACTAGTAACCAATATATATCTGTAATACTACAAATAAATGAGAGTAAATTTCATGAACCGTTAGTGTTGAATGTGTAAAACTTATTTCGAATTTTAACAAGCAAGTGTGGCAGACTTCAAAATTCTTATGAACGTTGAGCTACATAAATAATATTGACTATTTTCTAATATGATGTGCTGTAAATATACAATATTTCAGCTGTACATGTTACAAGAAATTCTTTGTCAAACAGTTTCCAAAGAATTGCTTGTAACAAGCACATACATTTTTTACTGTGTACATTTACAAATGTTGAATACATGAACGAATGAATGAAGAGATCTGGGTGGCTCTTAACAGCGAGGTCCTGAGAGTAGATGAGGGTGAAGTCAGGTGATTATGGAGCAACGCCGGAACGCAAGGGCGGGGGGAAATGAGAGATCCCTGAGATAACCCGGCGACGAGCGGCATCGTCCGGCCGGGAATAGGACCCGGTTCGCCTAGGTGTGAGGCGAGTAGTCTGACCACTAGACCACCGCGGCCTACGAAGGTTTGTGAAGTCGGCAGTAAAAGCAGCAGGAAGTGTTTGAGAGTGTAGACTGGCGGTAAGTGACGTCAGTTCTTGCCTCGGCAGCTGACGAAGCAGGTGAAAGGAGGAAATGTAAGTCTCCGTCGTGACGGCCTCACGAGATACTGCCGGCTCGCGGCCAACCCAGCCCGCACGCGCCTCATGATGACGTCTCTTCACTGTGGGGCAGTGGCTAGAGCACTCGCCTCGTACCAAGGTGAACAGGGTTCTATTCCCGGCGGGGTCGCTCCCCGGATTTTCGCACGTGCGAATATTGCCGGACGATACCGCTGGTAGGCGGGCTTTCTCAGGGATCTCCCGTTCCCCCCGCTCTTGCATTCCGGCACTGCTTCATGTGGAGTGGTGCCTCTTAACATACAAGTCTTGAGAGCCGATGACGGTGAAGCGACGTGGGTATGGAGCAGCGCCGGAATGCAAGGAAAGGGAAACGGGACCATCCCCGAGAAAACCCACCATCGACCAGCGGCATCGTCCGGCACGATTCCCAGATGAGAAAATCCGGGAGCGACCCCGCCGGGCATCGAACTCAGTTCGCCTCGGCACGAGACGAGTAGTCTGACCACCACACCACCGCGGCCCCCATGTCTCTAGGTGTTCTGTACGTCTGACCCGGAGCTGACCCGCTGAGGAACCACAGATACAAAGCCCGCGTGAGTGTCTGTGACGTCATCGTCTCCGCGAAATGTCTAGTAGACGGCTTTCACTTCGCGAAACTTGACTTACGTCTGGATTCCCGTGAATTTCGCGTGCTCTTTTGGAATTCGCATTCCTCAAGTCCCTGTCACGCCGTCAATTACTTCCGGCGACTGCTTCCAATACATTTGGCCGAAGAAAGTCGGAAGATTGTGATGTGACCTGAAAGTCATGAACACCGCCATATTTGTCTGAAACAATCGGATGACGATTGGCGAGTTCAGCCAATTAGAATTGCGCACACCAAAAAAATGGTTATTTCCGACCCTATAAAACTTTAAAATGGAGACGAATAACTGTAAACAAATAAGTTTACGGAGATGATTAACACTTCGAGGTCAGCACAGGTTTACTAGCTTTAAAAGCAAGCTAGACGCGAGTCGCATATATCCACCATTGTAAATATACTATCATCTATTGGTCGCTGTTCTCGCTTAAGACCGTCCTATTGGTCAACACGACGTCGTTCTTTCCTTATTGGTTGACTGTCAGACCGAGTTCCAACAAAATGTTCTTTCTCGTGTAACAAGATACACTGTCGATCTTGTTAATTTCAGTAAATATGCATAAATGTCTTAATTTATTTAAGTTAATTGTTGATAATATTACGTTGTTCCCTAGTAAAATCTCAATAAAATTAGGGAAAATATTGTAAGTTGTATCCGGGTCAGTTTCATTTTTTTATGAGAGCAGAAATATCTATAGAATTTTTGCCCGAGCTACATTCAGTACAGTCATCTTTTATTCTTTAACCACCTATCTAAATAAATATTGCCATGCAAGTACAGTAATAAACGAAGGGTGTGTATTCCACCGCACTCGGAAATTAACGTCTAAAGCTAAAATGAAATATATTTATTGACTATTATTTTTAATGAGAGGGCTCTCGAAACTGTTCAATTTACCGTGAATAGGCTATAACACGTTTGACAGGACCAGTCGCACGTTAGCCAGCGCCCTTAGCCGGGCGAGCACTAGCGAGTGCGCCCGTCAGAACTACACGAGGTCAGGGGCAGGCACTTGTTTCAAAGGTTGGTTTCGAAAGAGCGCAATTAGCGGCGAGCCACCTACACGGAGACTGACGGCCGCAAGCTAGGCGTTGTCCTTGAGCACGCTGGCAAGTCCTCGTGCCCAAGGCACCGCCCCTGCACTCCATTGTGCGAGCGCTCATTGGCCGCCGCACCCGCATCCACAGGAGCGGCTCTTCCTTGCCCCTGGAGGGTAGCCCACCCGCGCGCGCCACTCCAACATGCACGGCTACACTCACTGACAAAAAAAGTCGCGCGTCTAGCAAGAGTGGCGGAAATTGACCCTTCCAGTGCCACGTTAATTTGTTGGTTCTGGCGTTGCAAATGAGATGTTTTTTCGGCGAGTGCTGTACTGAGGCTGACACACAACTTGTTTCGTTATCACAACCAATAAGCTGTAAACACTGTGTTCGGTAACCAGTGATATAAACCAATCGTAACGTAGCGTAGTAACATGGTTTACGAATCAGTTACCCCATTGGGCACCGAGTCTCACAGTGTACAGTACAGATCAAATATAACTTTCCTGTGCAACATGTAGCCAATTTTCCACAGTGGGCATGAAAGGGTTAACACTTTGAGTTATGGCTAAGTAACCTTACTTCGCCTGAATTCACGTGCGTTGTGTGGAGTTTGCCGTAACATTACGACTTGCGCATTCTTTGAAGACACAGGCAACGAAATATTAACTTCTCCAGAAGTTTTTATAAGGTTATCTACAACATATTATTACGTAAGTAACACTGAAAGTTTGTAAAGAACTGATGAACGTTGTACAGTATAGTAAACGTGTCCTGTGTTGTGTGAACCAATATGACTGTTGTAAATGGGAATAGAGATAACTGATGGTAATGCAGTCGTGAATATAGGCGACTCAATTATAGTTTGTCTTAATTGTCAGTAAATCTGTACCACACTTAAAGTGAAACTGCACTTTTTGAAAGGTCATAAGAAAGGACACCAGATTTTGGCGGAAAGAATTCCACGCAGGCTAGATTTAAATATCCTATATGCACTCCTGCAGTTGTCCTTATGCGCGTCTTTATGAGAAGACATTTCTTTAACTGGCTGGACCAATCATAATCAGGTTACTACGGCAATTGACGCCTGCGATTTGAAGACGAGCGCCTAAGAAACTGAGAATACGCCAAAAGCAGCCAAGAGTATGTTTTAATTTAAGGAGAAATATAACCATTAAAAATATTTTTAAAAAACCCAGAATTGTTAAGTTATACACTACAAACAAAAATTGTCAATAACGCCTTCTAAAAACATTTAGGGTATAACGCATTCCATACAGATGTTTGTTCCATATCCATGCACCACTTTATTCCAGTAAAATTATTGGGTCTGGCCCATACTACGAACACTGTAACTTTTCTTATTTTAGCGCAAGGAATTCTTTGAAAACTCGGCGCCAAACATATTTCTGTAACACTACGCATAAAATAGGGCAAATTTCAGAAAACCTTAGTGTAGAATGTGTAAAATTAATGTTGAATTTTGATAAGCAAGTATTGTAGAATTCAAGTTTGTTAGCAGTTAGCTGCGTACACAATTTTCTACTTTTTCTACAAAAATGAGTTGTAAGAATACAATATTTCAACTGTAGAGTTACAGGAATATCTTTAGCAACTAGATTCCAGGACAAGTTGTGTTCCAAAACACTTTATTTCAGAACCAACTTGGTGATTGGATCATTTGAATTGATACACGTCTTATCAGTCTGCCCGCGAATCACGGACGGTCAGTACTGGAGAAACTTAATTCTGATTGGCTCACTCATGTAACAGACTGTCTCCACACGAAGACAAGCGGCCAACAGCCAAAGGAAGACTGCAAGAGTGCACATAGGATATTGAAGTCTAGCCTGCACGTAAATATCTTCGCGCAAATCAGGTGGCCCATAGATAAGTTGTTTGAAATATTCCGGGAATGGAGGTGAATAATTAAATAAAATATTTTGAACTTACGCCATTGCTCACTATGTCGGGATCCCAGAAAAACAAGTCTGAGACTTTGGGTTTTGGAATTTAGGCTGCTTTTTTTTCTTCAATTTTTTTGTTTAATAATTTGTTCTGTAATTGTGTTTTTTAATTTTATATTTTGTTATTTATCTGACAGAATTCCTTGTGCGATTTATTATACGTTTTATTTATATCTCTTTACTAACAGCTACTCTCGGGTAGTTTTTACGTGTTTGTTTGTCTTAGACTTAGTAACAGCAAGCAGTGACAGGAGCCTTGCGACAGTCTCGCTGTAAGTAACGAAACCTTTACATTTGCTGCAGGTAACACCTCCTTCCCCGTACACACTGTCTATGTCGTCGTTGTTGGACGACGCACATGCGTGCTCAGAATCCAAGTCACTGCTCTGTCAGTTATATACTTATTGCAGAACATGCGCCTGTTTCATTTATGTACCGCACTGGCGAGAAACAATATTTGATGGCTTGAATTTAGCACTTCGTGCCTTTCGTGCCGTATACCGTTACAACTTCGGTGATTTTGTCCGGCCAGGGCGAACAGGAACGTAGCACTCGTCACATTCACATGGGAAGCTTGCCAGAAGCTGCCGTGGAAATGCATTACACCTGAGCCGAAAATGAATATTCCCATTGCACATTTCAAAATAAGTAGAGCTGCGAATCTCACCACACTCTTTAAAACCGATGCCATGTTCCACACGGCGTTGGCTTGTACAGACGTAATCACACCGCGAATTACAATCGAGCATGCTGAGGTCGACATCTTCCACTGGGCGAGGAACTGGAAGCAGGTCAGTTTCCTCTCCTTCAGATCCGCTGTAGTCGTCAACTTCGAACTGGTAGCCACGAGACTGGCAAACCTCTTGCGACCATCGCGTATGCAGACTGGAAGGCATTGCTTGCTGGCGAGGCCGAGAACTGGCGATCGCACTAGCTGCCGCTGTTTGTGTGGCCGAAGGTACTTCAAGATGGCTGCCGGCTCACGACGTCGTTGCTAGGCGTCACACGTGAGTGGTGAGCACGAGGTCTGCCATGGGACGGCGGTGTGCTGGTCGCCATTACGATGCACCATCCATGTAGTTGCATAATGGCGACCGTCCGTCTTTAGCCCATAACTGATTGTTCCTGCGCCTCAAACTTAACTCCGCGGTTCTTCTCCCACACGCGACATCAGCTGACTTGTGGTGACAGCCTATAGCAACATGGCCTTGGCCAGGCCGGTCAAGACGAAGTATGCGTGCGTTGTCGCCGAGGTCATTGGTTCGGAAGCGTACGGCATGGGAAGTATCTGCTGGTAGATACTAACAAAGAAATAACTAGCAAACTCTATAGTGTCAAATACTGGAAAATATATATATTGTCTTAAAGTCGTAATTTAGCGGCCAATGGGCAGATACGATTTATTGGTATGGGTGGAGAGATAATTTTTGTTATGTAAGGCAAATTATTAATTTTTGGCGAGCGGTGGGCGAGGGGTTGGGCGTGGAGGGGCGAGCAAGGGAAGATGGTCTAATGATTTTTTTTCGATTTTTTTAATGAATTTTGGAGGGATGGGGTTAAGGTTAAGGTTACCAACACTCAACAGTGTGGTTGAAGTCAGTGATGTAATATGGTTCTAAACTTTTATTATGTTCGTCGATATTTTTACCATTTTTCTCAATTTTTCGAGTTCAAGTTCATTGGGGTGAAGGTCAAGATCACTAATATTTAACATGGGGGTCAGAGTCAGGAACAAAATATGTTTGTTGATTTTTATGAATTTTTCGAATTTTTTAAGTTTTTTTAAAAATTTTTGTTTTCAAGGTCATTGGGGTTAAGGTCAAGGTCACTGGCATACAACATTAGTGTCGGAGTCAGTGATGTAATATTTTCCTTCACTTTTATTAGCGTATTTCGGTTTATAATTGTTTTCTTGATTTTTATGACTGGTGAGTGTTAGGGCGGTGAGGTTAAGGTTATATATTCCTCGCTTTTTAAAATACATTTTTCGTTTTTTGCAATTTTTGTCGATATTTTTACGATTAGGAAGGGGGAGGGGTATGGGTGGGGCTGGGTTGAGGTAGTGTGCGAGGGATACGGTATGGTAACATTATACGTTTCTAGATTTGGAGAATTTTTTGCTTTTTTTAATTTTTTGGTTTGAAGGTCAAGATAATGGGTCAAGGTCAAAGTCACCAATATTCAATATGATGGTCGGGTGCCATCACAACATGGCCGTCCCAGGCCGCCTCGACAACCGAGGTGGCTGGCGAATCCCAATCCTGAATCATGAATCCTGCGTCAGACTGCCCTTTATCATTCTATTATGTTAACTAGAGCACTTTTGAAAGCCCTGCTCAAGATCTACTTGTGTGTGTATTGTGTATTATTCCACCACAAGAAAAATTAACATTTCTTTGAGCCTGATCACTTTATTCATGCGTCGGCTAAATGAAACTGTAAAATTATTAAGAAAGTAAATATTTTACAAATGTGGTAATTTTTTTAACGGATTTAGCATTAAAGAACTTGAAAGCAAAATAAATAGTTTCAGTGCACTCAAATGTTTAACCTAACACTTTAAATTCAGCGTAAAGGCATGGAACTACTTACTTTACTAGGTGCATACTGGTCAGTGTGCCCGTTGAAACATAGGGACAGTTACTTCTTATGCGAGGTTGTTCTCTAACGTGCTCATTTCACCGTGAGCAGCCCATGCGAGATGAGCCCAAACATCTCAGTAACCAGCCCTGCTTGGTGCTCGGAAATAACTGCTGATACTTGGAGTTAAGTGAACTTTACGAACTACCGGAGCACCCAGAGTAAACTAACTAGTGATGGAGCTGGTGACAAGCACAGCCGGCCACCGCTGTGTTAGCGCAGGGACGCCAACTGCACTGTCAATAACACGAGGCGTCAGATGTCAACGTCGAGAGCAGCATCAACTGGCGATTCCACTACGTCTGCACGGCTCTGCGGTCAAATCATTTCCTTGCTGCTTCCTTTCCCGGGGGCTTCTGCTCGAGTTTTCATTCGTAAACTGACTGAGGTTTCCGTCTGCTTGAACTCCAATCGCGTCTCCTTCATACACGAGATAAGTATGTCGTGTGGTCAAGAGCAAAAGAACTTTGGAATCCGTGGACGGACTAGTAGAATCGCCGCAACAAACGTGGGCACTGCAAGTTTCTACTTTCCAAGCAGACGTTTAATTCATAGCAGTGTAAGCAATTTAAGCACTACAGACATAGTACACACATTAATTACAGTGTTATTTCTGTCTGACAGCTTAATCGTGACTATCATCACAATTACTCGTAAAAATACGCAGCACCACAGATGCAATTTAATTTCTAGTTGCGTTTCAATGAGATAAGATATTTGAAGATCAAAATTAACCACCTGAAGAATTTAGCACTTCTCCAAGCAAAACAACACAACCAAATTTTCTGAAAAGACTTGGTCCCGACGAAAACTAAGACACGCGAGAGAAACAAATGACAGCCGAAATGTGTTCGAATAGCGAGTTCGTGTAGTAACGTTAGGTAGTGGAGCGTGCCATTGTCACGTTCCGATACGAAACTGACGACTCGGGAATTCATCGCACGCGAACGTCGGAGATGTTTCTGCAAGCATGGCGCCTCAGATAAACGCAGAGTTGTCCTCAACTACAGTTACAAACTTTGCGATAGTATTCGTTATGGAAAACGAGTTAGAAAACAGAACACGACCTATGAACAGGGACGTGCGAACTTCGCGTTGTTTTAAGACGGCCATTTGCTTATTGATTTCCGCAACAGCGAAGCTTGCTTTTCCTCTTGACTTGGTTGGACGTGATTGGGCTGGCCTCTTCTCAGCGACTTCCTATTGGCCGAAAGCGGTCCAAGGCGTGTCCGGACAAACTGTGGTCCAGTTAGAAACGCAGTACAAAAGAACAAGTATTTGAAGTCTAGCCTGTCTTGAAATAATAACGCGAATTATGCAGGTCAGGGAGGGACACATAATTGAAAATTTGGAATTGAAGTTATTAGCTGCACAATGTCAGAAAGTGTGTTTTATCGAGAATTGTTCGCCTGAAAGTGTTACACTAAGGTGACGTTTTGGTGCCTTTAATGTACACGTGATTATTACGTAATAAAAATCGATAAACACTCACGGGTAAACACACTGTTATTGGTTAATAACACGGCACAGCACGATTTCTTAATTATGAGCGAAAATATAATGAATCCTTTTGTACGGTACATATTTACTGGCCCTGAGAACAAGGCGTGTTCCACTACAGCAATATCGAGTGTGGTGATCTCTGCATTTCCACTTACCTTCCTCCTATTGGTCCTGGCTACACCTGACACGCCTACTGCACTCTACCACGTTTATCATTGGCCAGTCGTCGGCCAATGAAGTGGCGTGCTGACTGTATACACCAATGAATATATCGCGACAGATGTGACCGGTTTCACAGTCCATCGTATTCCATAACAAATTATTTAAAAAAAAATATTCTTATTAACTGAAATGTTGAATACGTGTAATTTTTTTTACTTAGATTCCGATAAAGTCCATAAAAAATAGTAAAACTATAAACATGTTAGTTAAGTTTTTCCAAGAATACAGAAATGTTCATACAAACGTAGCTTCGAGGAGGCCCATATACGTACGTGCATGCTCCTGAAAGTGTTAATGGCTGGAGACATCCAGAATTACGCGAAAATATTCCGCACAGGATGGATGTCAATACTTGATTGACCAATTATAATTAGGTAACTCCAATACCGCACGTCTGTGTAACACGGAAACCATCCAATAACGAAAGTGGATCTGAGTTATGTTATGAAATACAACTGGCCGTGAAATATTTTCGCGAATCTCGGGTGTCCCTAATGATTGCACCAGACTTTACAAGAGTGCAATATTAATAGCCGATTGACAGTAAGCTATTCGGGCACCGTGTTCAAAAATGCAAATAAAAAAAATTTGTGGTAGGGGGAGCCGGAAACCGCAGAGGTATGACGGAGATTCCAGCGGCCACCGGAAGCTCCGTGACAACGTATCACGAGGGGGAGTGGCCAGGCACATCTGCCTCCCCATTCGCCGAACTTCCCCGTCAGTCTCGCTGTTGGGTATTTACCATTTCGCGGAACAATCTTCATACTAAAAACATGGCCCCCGATCTCTTTCAAACCGCAGGAACGCCGGCGAAACTAACATTCCCTGACGTAGGGTATAATTATGGCAAGATGCAAATTATAGTAGTAGGTAACTAGGGGTTCGGGTCCACTTTGGTACAGGATTTCCCAACGACCGTTCCACGAAGAGTCACGCATTAATTTCTGGTTTCATATGTTCCGGACAAAAGTAATATTCTGGTCCGTACTGTACTTAAACTGAATAAACTATTACTTCAATATTTAAATGAAATGCGTGCCTCGCACTCGCGAGGCACTGACAGCCCTGTACATGAAGCTTCATAAAGGGAGGGGTTTGGAATTTGATATAAAATGGGAAATACGAAACATTTTTTAGAGGCTGGAATTTTTTAAAGTAACTAATTTTCAATGAAATTGCATTAAATATACTTCAATTTAAAATTATATATATAACAAGTCGCACTCGTGTTGGGGAATTCCAATCACCCCGTGACAAGAGACGTGTGCAAATTCTTTCTATCGTTTGCCGTGAGATGGGCATCCGATTAGGATACCTGTCACCATACATTTGGACGGCTTGCTTGGCATTTCTGCCACATTCATCGTAAATAAGTATAGCGTCCAGTTTCTTCTCATTCGTGAACTTCATTGCGTACGTACAGCCACACACTGCAATATCACTTACCGTAACAGATTACGGGGCTGGTGCTACGCTGCTATAAGGAAGCGCTCCCACCAGGATGAGTCACGGCGCGTGTTGCTTGCTTACAGCTGTGAGTACAGGTCCACTGCCCCATGCTACCGTACCACTTAATTAATCATATTTGCACATTATTTCTTGGCGTTTCTGTGTTACTTTCCATTGCATGTGCCATATCACTGAATTCCTCTTTGCACGTGCTTTCAGATGCCGTTGAAATAAAATGTATGGTTCCAGGGGAAATACCATATGTGGTTAAATTATGTATGTTCATACACGTGTTACGAATAGCCACTTCGCGGAAAATTACTTGCCCCGCGCGTAATTACATTTAAGCGAAAACTGCATTTCGTGATCTGCAGGCGTTCCGGAAATATTGGGGATGTCCACGTTGGGCGGATCATCCTGTATATCACCAGTTTACTTTTGTTTATTGGCTGCGTATCTTTGCGTGAAAACATTTTCTTACTTGGTTGGCCAATCAGAATTATGTTACTCCTGCAGTGTGCGTCTGTGATTCGCAGCAGACACCTAATACACGCAACGCGTAAATCATCCACTCGAGAAAGTGGATCTCAGCTAAAGTTTTATGAAATACACTTGGTAATAAAACTTCTATGGAGACAGCCAAGCACGTCACACGTGGGGCGGTTTTTCAAAGTTTAAATTCGAAAAGTGTGTATAGAAGTTGGGG
>NQII01000926.1:500840-514503 GCA_002778355.1 Clitarchus hookeri | reverse complement strand
GTGGAAGTAAAACGGAATAATCTGACGTTTGAACACAGTGTCCGTATGTAATATGGGTAACCAACTGTTAATATTGTTATAGTTATAAAACCTCGTACAACCATCTATTTATTTCCGGCCGGATCACTCCCGGATTTATGGATGTGGGAATCGTGCCAGACGATGCCGCTGGACAGCAGGTTTTCTTGTAGGTCTCCCCCCTCCCCCACACTTGTCATTCCGGCGCTGCTCCATTCTCGTCTCATTTCACCCTCATCGGCTCTCAAGACCTCGCTGTTAAGAGCCGGCCAAATCTCTCAACTCAACAACCATCTATTTAATGTTATTCCTTGGGCTAGTAAGACATGAACATACGTGTGAGTGAAGAGTGAAGATATGCGGGCGGATTTCAACAGCGAGGTCTTGAGAGCCGTTGAGAGTGAAATGAGGTGAGAGTGGAACAGCGCCGGGATGAATTAGGAGGGGGGGGAGGAGATCCCCGAGAAGACCCGCCGACCAGCGGCATCGTCCGGCACGATTCCCACATCCGAAAATCCGGGAGTGACCCGGTCGGGGATGGAACCCGGTTCGCCTTGGTGGCAGGCGAGTTGTATGATTACTACACCACCGCGGCCCATACACCACTAACACTGTACGACACTTCGCTTGTCTGCTCAGTTGGAAGTCATTGCCTGTGTCATCTGCCAGCAACATGCTTCATGAGTAGATGTCGAGGAATGTAGCGGATTCGTCCGGTAACAAGTTAGACGCCACAATGCTGTGACTACTAGAGCCTCAGCTAGTTGTTCATTGGCCGAAGCTGAACATTAACCCCGGAAAAAGTATTGCGGGATTATGTTCTTGTTTTGTTGTAGGTCAGTTATTGGTTCAAGTTCGTCGAGAGCGTTTCTTAAAAATCTGCCACCAAAATGAAACGCAAGTCAAATGTACAGATTAGTTTCCGATGTTCGGCCTATTAAGCCTCCAGCCACGGAGTTGAAATGGGGTACCAAAGTTCAAGAGATCACCCAATGCATCAATTTTAAAGATAATTGTTTAAAAAAAAATAGCTACTCAACGGAATTTTCTCAGAGAACACTGCCATGTTCAGAAATTAAAAATAATAATAATTATTATTATTATTACTTTTTTTTAAAATGTAAATTTAAATGTAAAACTTTAGATAAACAATATTTAACAACATGCAATAATTCTTAACGTGTAAGTATTCCTTCGTGGAGTATAACGCAGGATATTTTTAGTTTGAAACAGTTATTTTTAAAAATGACGCATTCAGAAGGAATTTCTTTAATTCCCCATTAAACTCCATGGCTGCAGGTTTGGTATTTCCAAGTCGTGTCAAACAACTGTAATTGAATTATGAATGGAACACATAAGTACAAGTTCTTGTAATCTAATCAGACACTGAAATAATTTGCGAAATTCACGAACCTGTAACAGTGAAAAGATAGCTCTAAGAATAACGCATCATCCCGCTTTTAGTTACGTATTTGTAGAGACGATAGTTTATCGCGCGAAAAATTGACTGGTTCGTAACATTACTTACTGTACACATGTCCGGCGGGTTTATTTCGTTGTTGGCTGTCGTGCATGTATGAAGTTACTATCCCATAACGGGGCCGCGGTGGTGTAGTGGCTAGACTACTCGCCTCCCACCAAGGCGAACCGGGTTCGATTCCCGGCCGGGTCGCTCCCGGATTCTCGCATGTGGGAGTCGTGGCGGACGATGCCGCTGATCGGCGGGTTTACTCGGGGATCTCCCGTTTCCCCCAGCACTTGCATTCCGGGGCTGCTCCATACTCGCCTCAATCACCCTCATCGGCTCTCAAGACCTCGCTCACATACCTCCACTCCACAAGAACAGTCTTGTACACGGGCGAGTAGGATTTCCCCATTTCAAGGAAACGCAACAGGATTAAATAATTTCTTGCTAAAGTAGGTGGTGAAAGTTTGCTAAAATTTTGACAACTGCTGCCGCACAATTTATTAAAGCACTTAAATAATACGGCACTAAAGTAATTTTCTTGTGAGGGGANNNNGGGGGGGGGGGGGGGGGGGGTACAAAAGCTATGTCGTACAAAATTTGTCAGGCAGATAGTCGCGGGGGAAGGCCCACGCAGACGCACCGGATGACGTCCCAGACGGAATGCGACCCTGACGCGTTGTTAACCCGCGACTTGTCTGCTCTCCTGAGACTCAATTTGACGTCACACACCCCACAGCCTCCCTCCAGCAGTCGGCGACTACTGCCATCTCCACTCACATTAAGGTCCCCGCCTACCTAGAGCTGTTTTCCCGCGTTCGAGGCTGAGAAGCGCGTGGGCGATAAGGGCGACACTGCCGCGCGCGTCAAGTGCCCCATCGCCGCTAAGCGCAAGGCTCTGAACTGACGTGCGGTGTTCTCGTCGCACTGCGTGTACCTACGGCATTTCCAGCGGTGACCATATTATTATAATATAGGAAACACGTAGGAGGGTTCAATGCAGGGCCTTTGAGTAGTTTCGTATGGATCTGACGCTTATATTTTGGAAAAGCCATTTTCAGCTGAGTACTCTGAAACGGTGTTTCTAATGTGCGTGACGTCTTGTAAGCACTCTGCAACACGGTCCAGGCACCAGGTAGGCGCTGTCCACGTGTTATTGTATACTTGTACCACACACTGTTCCACTTTGAGACGTTATCATCACTCTCCTGTGTCGAGAACGCCTGATCTGCGTTACTCGCCTTTGCCTTCACGTCCACTGTGTTCAGGGATCTTGGCCTTGGTTTTTTTCCTTAATATCCAGGTCGCAATGCAATCACAATGTGCCATGTGCCACGTACTCGTCCAGCCAATGACGCGCCGGGCATGATCATGCGTTGCACTGTACAGCCATATTTTGTAATATCTGTCATATATTATGTGATTCTGATAGGTCTTTTGACGTTCTACAACTTTAGTAAAAACATTTTTTTGATACGAATCACTGCTTACATGTGATTCACTGAACTAGTGTAACTTTACCCCAAAAAATTAAATAGATATTTATTTAAAGTCACGTGAACCTCATAAAAAACATATAAATGTGTAATGAATATAATACAGTGTGAAAGGAAATGTTATCACAAACATTTATAAAATAACGTTTTAGCCCTTTAGGCCGAATAGTTTGGGTACTGCGATTTTTAAAAATGTTTTTTGGAAAAAATTTAAAATTGTGAACTTATTTTTTGGGACCTTTAGGGTCTAGAATACATCCTCAAGTTTTCAGCTTGATTTTTTTTATGTCTGGGTCAAACTCTAATTTCCTTGTACTACCAGCGTTTCGAGCTATGAAGGCATTCTGCCGCGATAACCCTTTGGCGGCCCGCCACCCCTGACCTTCGGCGGATGTTATTTCTGCGTTTATCTGAATGATGCTCTGGATTACTGACGTCGTTTCTCTCAGCGTGACTCGGGGTGCGTCGAACCTCCCAGACGGCCAGGGAGACGTTACAAATGACGGCAACATATGCACTGAACGTGTGTTAATGATGAGTATGAGTTTATTGACAATAACCAAACAGAGACATAAAGAAGGACGTTAGCTAGAGTTTAAATATATATTAAATACTGCACTCACTGTGTAATAAAAAGAGTAACAGTGGAGACAGATAATTTAATGCCGTAAATAAATTAAAAATCAAATTTAGTTCTTTTATTGTTATTAAGACCTCCATCCCTCACGAACTCAGACACGCCCCAGGTGCCCATAGTAATAATAGTTTGGTATATATTTTATTTGTAGGCCTACATTACAAAACCAGTAAAATTTTGACTTCGACATGTCATTTCACAGAAACCATGCCATCTAAATATAATTTATTTGAGGAAAAGTCAGCCACAGATATCTTAGTTGAACAATACAGGATGATTCTAAAATTACGGGACAAACATTGAGGGGTGGTAGCGCTCACTAAAACACACCATTACTGTATAGGAATATATGGGCGGAAGTGACGCGTTGAAGCACAAACACAAAAAACATAACACATTAACGGACACATAAAATGTGCATTAGCAGCATACTTAACGAGTTATTCCTTACAGAAAATGTTAAAAAACAGTTGCTGGAAATGCATCCACCAACAGTCACGCATGCTTGGCGACCTCTACATATGGCGTGATTGGCTGACAATGGTGGCGTGCGTGAAATACCCGGCGTATTTGAATCTGTTCGCCAATCACTCCACCGACGCTACCAAGCTTGCATTACTGTTGGCGGCAGCAATTTTGAGCAATTATTATAAACATTGCTGTAAAAAGGCATTCAGCGGCGACGTTGTAAATAAACAATGTGTTGCATTTCATGTGTTATGTTTTTGTGTTTGTGCCTCAACGTGTCACTTCCGCCCATATATTCCTATACAATAATTGTTGGTTTTAGTGAGCTCTACCACCCCTCAATGTTTGTCCCATGATTTTAGAATCATCCTGTATATGGTATAAACTTAAAATAACACAATGTCCCGTGAGCAAAGCCCTTAGAGCAGGACAAGCTAGGATTGGCTCTGCTATCCCATGACAGCCGGCCGACTATAGCACACACAGTTACTTCCAACATTCCTGAAGCCCTGCTCAAGATCTACTTCCACGATATCCCTCCGCCTCGCGCTAACAAAGCTTAAGTGAGTCTAGAACTTTACACTTAAGAGACAACACACAACATTCGTGGGCACTCACTGTAATAATATTACGTATAAGAACTATTACTTACTAGCCATTACTAGAGACGATGGAAAATGCGAAAATGTTCTGAACTAACATATCTTCTATAACGCTCTAACTAGTTTATTCTTTCATGATAGGATGGACAAGGTTTTGACTCGGCTAAGTAGTTTGCAGGCCAATCACGAACGTTCTGCATTATAGTATCAGAATCCTCATTGGCCCAGTGAACTTGGGTATTAGCTTCATACACGCATGACAGCCAATAAGGAAAGAAACCTCTCGGACATGTGTACAGTACGTTGAATCCTAACAAACAGTCAACTTTCCCCGAGATAAACCATCATCTCTAGTCATCAACAACACACCTAATTTCTATTTGTTTTTATTCATATAAATTACAGATTAAATATTTTAATTTATAGATAAAATATAAGTAACAGTTGAATTTTATTTTAACACAAGCATAAAACGCTTGTGACACGTGACGTATTTGGTAAACAACCAAATACTCCATACATGGGGTGATTTTTTAAACAGCAAATAGACTATACGAGGACTTAGCCCGGCGACAGACCAAGCTGCAGTCATAGAGTTCAAAAGAGGAATCAGTGTTAAAGAAATTCGCTATCCATACATCCATTTTAAACGTAACCATTTCAGACAAAAAGTACTCTATGCGACATTTCTTAACGAATACTGGCACATTAAGAAATATATCACATATGATTGTGTTTGATACTTTTCCCTAAAGTGTAACATTAAATATTACATTTTATAAAGAAACTGTTAATAAATAACTTTTTTTTTTAACATTTCTTATCACTTCGCACTCTGTAGACATTTACGTGGCTTCGAGACGAGCGATAATTGTGTTCCTTAATATCGATAATTATTGGAACGGCCTTTACTGCTCGCCACCAACCACCGCGCTATTGGCTGCCACGACGCACGCTTGATGCGCACTCTACTGGATAATAAGGTTCATTATAGGCTGTTTACGGTCAAGTTAGCACTATTGACGCCCTAGTTAACTCTTCCTTGCAGCCATTTCTTATCCTTGAACCACCTTTTGAAATAAATATTGCCATGCACGTGCAGTAATAAGCACAGTGTAGGCTATACATTCCACCGCACCCGGATGTCAACGTAGAAGGCAGTTATTGCAAATGTGCTCGCTTCACCGTGAACACGGCTGATTCTCAGCCCGTGGAGGGTCGAGTTGATAATCACCCGATCAAAAATAATTTAATATGTACCAGTTAGTACAAACTGTATTGTTCATTGAGATGTTATATAAAAATGTTAATTGGCAATATTCTCAAAGAAATTAGCGTTACATATTTTTATTGCTTGAAAAACCCCTATCTTTTAAAATCGATGCATTGTAAAGGAATTTCTTTAACATTGATTCCCTATTTAAACTCCCTGACTTGATATGCAGTGTCCTTAAGGGGACTGTGAAGCTGCGCGTCCAAGGTCGAGAAGCGAGGGAGCGATACGGGCGACAATAGCACGCACGCCTAGTGCCACATCGCCCCTACGTGCAAGGCGTGCAGTCGTGGTCCTGCACCGTGCAAGATACATACTGTATGTAACACTGGCACTTTATTACTCGCGATGGAAGCCCCACGCTCGTGTAGTTGTACTCTTACTGCTTAAGGAAACTGCATAGGCGATCTTTAAAAATGTGATAGCTAACCATTTTCACGAATTTCTTTTCCGTAATACACTTAGTATGATAAAAAAATGGGCACAGATATATTTTTTTTGTTTGTCTTTTCTGGCAGAAGTTTTATTTCCGGAATATTTATTCACCGAGATACGCGTATTCGCGCAAACAACGATTTCACAGGAAATGTTTCACAGTACCTACTTATGTTAAGGGGAATCCTTAGTAGTCGATATTTCACAGGAAATGTTTCACAGTACCTACTTATGTTAAGGGGAATCCTTAGTAGTCGATATTTCACAGGAAATGTTTCACAGTACCTACTTATGTTAAGGGGAATCCTTAGTAGTCGATATTTCACAGGAAATGTTTCACAGTACCTACTTATGTTAAGGGGAATCCTTAGTAGTCGATATTTCACAGGAAATGTTTCACAGTACCTACTTATGTTAAGGGGAATCCTTAGTAGTCGATATTTCACAGGAAATGTTTCACAGTACCTACTTATGTTAAGGGGAATCCCTAGTAGTCGATATTTCACAGGAAATGTTTCACAGTACCTACTTATGTTAAGGGGAATCCTTAGTAGTCGATATTTCACAGGAAATGTTTCACAGTACCTACTTATGTTAAGGGGAATCCCTAGTAGTCGATATTTCACAGGAAATGTTTCACAGTACCTACTTATCTTAAGGGGAATCCCTAGTAGTCAATATGAAACGCCTTAAGCTTAGCGACGGCCGCGGCGATGGAAGACGGAAGAAACAAGCTAAGAGCGAGTTCTGTTTCCTCGCCAACTGTAAGCGGCGACTACAGCATTTCAATACAGGAATCTGTGCAGGAAAGAGCCAGCATTGTCGCTATAGTTTAAAACAACTGTTTCACAGAGGAATACATATAAACAGAGGACTACTTACAGCGACGTTATCGACGACCACATTTATGTTTAAATAACCAAATTTATGAATAAGCAACAAAATATCGTATTTTATTTCGTCCTGAAAAAAAAATATTTACATTAAAAATTTTATATTAATTTTTTTTTAAAATTAGAATATACATAATTGAGGCCGACGCGAGAAGTAGGGAGGCACCTGAGAGATATGACTTATCTTCCTGCAACCACGTTCTATTCCCTGCAGAGTGCGAACAAAGCGGACGTCGCTGTGTGGGCGACGTGTACCTAGATGACGCGTGCAGCGGTGAGACCGCGTTACAAGGTAACACCAAGGTCGAGAAGCGCGCTGTTTGTAAACCGAGTACGTTCGCAATCCGACNGACCGCGTTACAAGGTAACACCAAGGTCGAGAAGCGCGCTGTTTGTAAACCGAGCTCACTTCCGCCTCCGCGTTCCCGCTGTCTTTGCGCCCATCGCATTGCAACATTTACATTCTTTCGCTACCCCGTAACTATAGCTTGTTCACGATAAATCCTGAAATCACACAAGCAACCTGAAACCAGTGTAAGAAAGGTTCAAGTGCAATAACAGTTCAACTTTAATTCCCTAAATAATGACAGTGCATCAAGGGTTTTTTTTTTAAAGGGGGTTCTCCCCTTTTTCCCCAAAGTGAAATAATTTTACAACAAAATAAAAGTGAAATACCAAGAATAAATAAAGTGTATCAGCCTGTACCCTTAAATAAATAACTTTAATTAAAATATATAGATAACTAATGTAAACATAAACAGTAACTTTAAAAGCCATAGCCATTTTGGTTTTAACTATTTTTCTAAAGAACTTATTAACTTTAATTATACATTTAAACTTAAATATTAAAAATGTAGCCAGTGTTAATACGGTATGGCTTACCAGTTAGGATAGACAGTAAAAAAAAAAAAAAAAAAACATTGGAAAATAACTTTTGAAATGCCACTGCCGCCACCTGTATCTATTTTAATACTTTGAGCGCGCTACAGATTTACTGACAATTAAGACAAGCTAGAAGTGAACCACCTATATTCCCGACTGCACTACCGCCAGTTCTGTTGGTCTACGCATTCCCATTTACAACCCTCCTATTGGTTCACACAACACCGGACACGCCTACTACACTGTGCGACGTTCACTACTGGCCAGCTCTCTGCCAATACGACGCCGAGTTGAATTACATGTTCTATCCCACGTAGAATAATATACAAGACATCCTGTTCATTTACACCTAGAGTGTTGCTCACGCAATGTTACGTTGCAGAGAACCATATGAAAACTTCTGGCGAAGTAATATTTCCTGGCCCATGTCTGTAGAGAATGCGGATGTCGTAATGTTACGACAAACTCCATACAACTCAGGTAAATTCACGCGACATAATATTACGTCGGCAGCACAATCGGAACACTGACTCGCGTGCGGCCAGGAAAGCTGATATAGGCTATTGACGGTAAACTGAGCACTTTTCCAGGCCCTGCTAATTTTTTTCTTCCAGCCAATTTTTAATATAAAAATCGCCACGTTACTAAGAAATAGGGTTCACCCCTATCAAAAAATTACCATCTGAAGTTGCAACAAAATATAGTTATTTGCGGTTAACGTCTGCTGGGAGCGCCTTAACACGTGCTCACTTTACCATGGATAGACTATAACGAAGGAGAGAAGGTAGTTTCATGTCGCAACGTTGAATTAAAATCGCCAGGCAAACATTTGTGAATACTGAAATCAATTGTCTTGATTTCTGTTTTTTTATGCGTGTATGCGTACGAAATAACAAATTTTGTAAAATACACTCATTTGCCAAAAAAAATTGTATACCATGAACGAATGGCGCGAGTACAAGCAAGGTTGCCGTACACTATCGTCATAGCCGACATGTCTCCCATTTGCGTTTAATGCGGTTTGCTTGCACGGATGTGCCACAAGGGGGTACACATATCCCGCAATAATCCATAGCTGCAAGATACCAATGAGGCATTAGTAGCAGAGTGATACACATAGCCAAGTTGAGTGACACGCAGCATGCCCGGACGGCGCATTCGACAAGTCTATACCCAGCTGGATGAGCTTCAGACGAGCCGCAACGTCGACCTCCGAGAAGCAGGTCGGACAATTCACGCATTAGTCGCCATTTAAACCGTTCTGCCTGCATTGCGGATCGGCGTTGGACGCAGTGGGAACAGGAGGGGGGTGCACACTTCTGCAGAGAAGGCTCGGGTCGACCCCGGCGGACCACCAGCAGGGAGGATCACTTCATGTTGACAGGTTGTGAGCACTGCACGGGCGTAGACCATGTAGGGAGATGTAACGGCAGCTGGAGAGACGCCTGTGCCATGTGCAGGCGTCTAGCAGAGCGGGGTCTGTTGTCGCGGCGTCCCTTGCGACGACTACCACTGCACTGAAGCATCGCCGAGCACGCATGACCTTCGAGCATGGCAGCTTGCGGACCGGCGTCGACAGGTGCTCAGCGACGAATCTCACGGTTCTGTCTGGATACACAAGACCGCCGAGTTCGTGTCTCGAAACTTACTCGGTAGCGCTGTGATTCACGTTTCGTCGTGGAAAGAGGCACACCGCTCCCACGAGAGGTGTCATTGTGCGTGGTGCCATTTCCTAAGATTCCCGCACCCCACTAGATGTGATTGGAGGAACCCTGACGTCCAGGAAATTCTGCGAACACTGTGCAACCCTTCCTCTTGCTGCTTGAAAACCCCAATATCCTTACAGGATAATGCCCAGACCCTCACAACACGGATATCTCTGGCCGGCCTTCGTACGTCAACATGCTTCCTTGGCCAGCAAGATCACCAGACCTCTCGCCCATCGACAATGCGTAGCGCCAGATCGCGAGGCGACGTCAGTCAGCAGCAAATACGTAAAATTGTGAGAGTCAAATGCGCCAGCTGTGGCAGGATATTCCTGAGGACAACGTCCAACGTCTTTATAAATACAAGCCCAACCATATCGCCGTATGTTTCCGTGATACAGGTGGTGAAACAGATTGTCCATAGAAGATTGTATATTTCTTTCGTTTTCGGGGGAGCTCTTCGGGTGGAATGANACAGGTGGTGAAACAGATTGTCCATAGAAGATTGTATATTTCTTTCGTTTTCGGGGGAGCTCTTCGGGTGGAATGAGTCTGGGGAGTGTGGTTTCAGCAGTTTACGAGTTAGGTATGTTATTTAGGGTTGGTGAGTAAATCAAAATGCAGAATTCGGATTGTAAGAGGTTAATAGAAAATAAATTAAGAATAGTTTGATACCAACATTGATATAGTTTCTTACAAAAATTTCCAGACAAAATTTTTTTTATCATAAAAGTTTTCACCAACTCGAACTCTTTACTAAATAAAATTTTAGAGAATTTNACAGGTGGTGAAACAGATTGTCCATAGAAGATTGTATATTTCTTTCGTTTTCGGGGGAGCTCTTCGGGTGGAATGAATCTGGGGAGTGTGGTTTTAGCAGTTTACGAGTTAGGTATGTTATTTAGGGTTGGTGAGTAAATCAAAATGCAGAATTCGGATTGTAAGAGGTTAATAGAAAATAAATTAAGAATAGTTTGATACCAACATTGATATAGTTTCTTACAAAAATATCCAGACAAAATTTTTTTTATCATAAAAGTTTTCACCAACTCGAACTCTTTACTAAATAAAATTTTAGAGAATTTAAAGGGGAATCCAATGGTATGTCGATCATTAAAATCGGATAAAAGACGTGCGATAAATAATGGTTTTATATTATCTGAAAATGCAAATTCCAAGAACTCATTATTTAATTTTCCTGTTCTGGTGTATTAATTTGGCCAGACAGATCAATAATTATAGAATATTCCTATAGTTTTCAGGGGTGCTCTTTCGATTGAAATTAGTCTGGAGAGTGTCGTGTAAGTCGTTTCAGAGAAAGGGCTAATTTTTTGGTTAATTTTTGGCATTTTCCTATATTCCTTTCGTGGTTCTATCTTAATCCGATGCAGGTATATGACATATTATAGAGAATTGTAAGGGGAATCCAAATATATGTCTATCATTTAAATCGGATAAACGGTTTGCGAGAAATAAGGGTTTTTAATTAACTGAAGATTGCATCCATAAACTCATAATTTTGTTTTCCTTTTATCGAGTCTAAATTTGGCCAGACTGACCAATAAAGATAGTTTATTCCTATAGTATTCCGAGGTGCTCTTTCGATTGAAATGGGTCTGGGGAGTGTGGCATTAGCAGTTTAAGAGTCAGGTATGTTATTTAGAGTTATTGGGACAGTGAATTAAAATGCAGAATTATGGATGATAATAGGTTGTAGACAATTCAATTATGAACTGTTTGGTATAAACATTTATAGTATTTCTTAAAAAAAAATATTTAAACTAAAAAATTTTTTTTTGCAGGGTTGGTTTTTGATATTTTTGGATTTATCATAAAACTTTTTCAACAATTCGATTTCTTTACTAAATAATGTTGTAGAGAATTTAAAAGGGAATCCAATGGTATGTCGGTTACTAAAATTGTATAAAATATGTGCGAAAAAATGAGGGTTTTATGTACACTGAAAATGCCAATTCCAGGAACTCATTATTTAATTCTCCTGTTCTGGTGTCTTCGTTTGGCCAGACAGGTCAATAAAGNGACCAGACAGATCAATAATTATAGCATATTCCTATAGTTTTCAGGGGTGCTCTATCGATTGAAATTAGTTTGGTGAGTGTGGTGTTAGCCGTTTCAGAGATAGAACTAATGTTTTGGTTAATTTTTGGCTTTTTCCTATATTTCTTTCGAGTTTCTATCTTAATCCGATGCAGGTACACGTCATATTATAGATAATTGTAAGGGGAAAGCAACGACATGTCTATAATTTAAATAGGATAAATTGTTTTCAAGAAATAAGGGTTTAAAGTTCACAGAAGATTGCATCCATAAACTCATAATTTAGTTTTCCTTTTATCGAGTCTTAATTTGGCCAGACTGACCAATAAAGATAGTATATTCCTATTATTTTAGGAGGTGCTCTTTTGATTGAAATGTGTCTGGGGAGTGTGGCTTTAGCAGTTTAAGAGTCAGGTATGTTATTTAGGGTTATTCGGACAGTGAATTAAAATGCAGNCTGGGGAGTGTGGCTTTAGCAGTTTAAGAGTCAGGTATGTTATTTAGGGTTATTCGGACAGTGAATTAAAATGCAGGATTATGGATGATAAATAGGTTGTAGACAATTCAATTCTGAACTGTTTGGTATAAACATTTATAGTATTTCTTAAAAAAAAATATTCAAACTAAAAAATTTTTTTTTGCAGGGTACCCCTTGGTTAATTTTTGACATTTTTGGATTTATCATAAAACTTTTTCAACAATTCGAATTCTTTACTANCAGGGTACCCCTTGGTTAATTTTTGACATTTTTGGATTTATCATAAAACTTTTTCAACAATTCGAATTCTTTACTAAATAATGTTGTAGAGAATTTAAAGCGGAATCCCATAGTATGTCGATCATTAAAATTGTATAAAAGTTGTGCGAAAANAATAATGTTGTAGAGAATTTAAAGCGGAATCCCATAGTATGTCGATCATTAAAATTGTATAAAAGTTGTGCGAAAAATTGAGTTTTATGTTCACTGAAAATGCCAATTCCAAGAACTCAATATTCAATTCTCCTGTTCTGGTGTATTCGTTTGGCCAGACAGGTCAATAAAGAAAGCATATTCCTATAGTTTTCAAGGGTGCTCTTTCGATTGAAATTAGTTTGGTGAGTGTGGTGATAGCCGTTTCAGAGATAGAGCTAATTTTTTGGTTAATTTTTGCCTTTTTCCTATATTTCTTTCGTGTTAGATAGAATTAGGCTACGTCCATGTGCAGTATAGTATCTATTAACTAAGGGGAAACCAACGATATGTCTACCATTTAAATCGGATAAATCGTTTTCCAGAAATAAGGGTTTAAAATTCACAGAAGATTGCATCCATAAACTCATAATTTTGTTTTCCTTTTATCGGGTCTAAATTTGGCCAGACTGACCAATAAAGATAGTATATTCCTATTATTTTCGGAGGTGCTCTTTCGATTGAAATGGGTCTGGAGAGTGTGGCTTTAGCAGTTTAAGAATTAAGTATGTTATTTAAGGTTATTCGGACAGACAATAAAAATGCAGAATTACGGATGATAATAGGTTGTAGACAATTAAATTCTGAACAGTTTGGTATAAACATTTATAGTGTTTCTTAAAAAAAAATTTCCAAACGAAATTTTTTTTTGCAGGGGTACCCCTTGGTTGATTTTTGACATTTTTGGATTTATCATAAAACTTTTTCAACAATTCGAATTCTTTACTAAATAATGTTGTAGAGAATTTAAAGGGGAATCCCATAGTATGTCGATCATTAA
>NQII01000926.1:446757-499412 GCA_002778355.1 Clitarchus hookeri | reverse complement strand
GTACAGGAACGGGAGGGAGTTGTCTCGAGAACTTGTGTGGCAATTAACTTGTTTTAAAGCAATAATAAAACTAGAGATTTTTCTTGAACTCTTAATCATTACAGTGTATTGATTTATTAGGAAATTGGACCTTTAGAGAACAGTGTCAATCACCTTCCTCCAAAACCACAGTTCTGGGAGTTCTCAGTATGTTATTAAGGGTGATTCGGACAGACAATTAAAATGCAGAATTATGGATGATAATAGGTTGTAGACAATTCAATTCTGAACAGTTTGGTATAAACATTTATAGTGTTCCTTAAAAAAAAAATTTCAAAACGAATTTTTTTTTTTATTGCAGGGGTACCCTTTGGTTGATTTTTGACTATTTGGATTTATCATAAAACTTTTTCAACAATTCGAATTCTTTACTAAATCATTTTTTAGAGAATTTTAAGGGGAANTTTTGGATTTATCATAAAACTTTTTCAACAATTCGAATTCTTTACTAAATCATTTTTTAGAGAATTTTAAGGGGAATCCAATGGTATGTCGGTCATTAATATTGGATAAAAGGTGTACGAAAAAACAAGGGTTTTATGTTCACTGAAAATGCTAATTCCAGAAACTCATTACTCAATTTTCCTGTTCTGGTGTATTAATTTGGCCAGACAGATCAATAATTATAGCATATTCCTATAGTTTTCAGGGGAGCTCTTTCGATTGAAATTAGTCTGGAGAGTGTCGTGTAAGTCGTTTCGGTGATAGAGCTAATTTTTTGGTTAATTTTTGGCATTTTCCTATATTCCTTTCGTGGTTCTATCTTAATCCGATGCAGGTATATGTCACATCATAGAGAATTGTAAGGGGAATCCAAATATATGTCTATCATTTAAATCGGATAAACGGTTTGCGAGAAATAAGGGTTTTTAATTAACTGAAGATTGCATCCATAAACTCATAATTTTGATTTCCTTTTATCGAGTCTTAATTTGGCCAGACAGACCAATAAAGATAGTATATTCGTATAGTTTTCGGAGCTGCTCTTTCGATTGAAATTAGTCTGGTTAGTGAGGTGTTAGCCGTTTCAGAGATAGAGCTAATTTTTTGGATAATTTTTGGCTTTTTCCTATATTTCATTCGTGTTTCTATGTTAATCCAATGCAGGTATATGTCATATTATAGAGAATTGTAAGGGGAATCCAAATATATGTCTATCATTTAAATCGGATAAACGGTTTGCGAGAAATAAGGGTTTTTAATTAACTGAAGATTGCATCCATAAACTCATAATTTTGTCTTCCTTTTATCGCGTCTTAATTTGGCCAGACTGACCAATAAAGATAGTATATTCCTATAGTTTTCGGAGGTGCTCTTTCGATTGAAATGGGTCAGGGGAGTGTGGATTTAGCAGTTTAAGAGTTAGGTATGTTATTTAGGGTTATTCGGACAGTGAATTAAAATGCAGAATTATGGATNTGGATTTAGCAGTTTAAGAGTTAGGTATGTTATTTAGGGTTATTCGGACAGTGAATTAAAATGCAGAATTATGGATAATAGGTTGTAGACAATTCAATTCTGAACTGTTTGGTATAAACATTTATAGTGTTTCTTAAAAAAAAATTTCCAAACGAAAAAATATTTTTTTCGCAGGTGGTACCCCTTGGTTAATTTTTCACATTTTTGGATTTATCATAAAACATTTTTAACAATTCGAATTCTTTACTAAATCAACTTTTAGAGAATTTAAAGGGCAATCCAATGGTATGTCGATCTTTAATATTGGATAAAAATTTTGCGAAAAATGGANGTTATTAAGGGTGATTCGGACAGACAATTAAAATGCAGAATTATGGATGATAATAGGTTGTTAGAAATTCAATTCTCAACCGTTTGGTATAAACATTTATAATTTTTCTTAAAAAAAAAAATCCATTTCTTTTTTATAAAAAAACGTCCCCAACCCCTTGGTTGATTTTTGACATTTTTGGATTTATCATAAAACTTTTTTAACAATTAGAATTCTTTACTAAATAATGTTGTAGAGAATTTAAAGGGGAATCCAATACTATGTCGATCATTAATANCAACAATTAGAATTCTTTACTAAATAATGTTGTAGAGAATTTAAAGGGGAATCCAATACTATGTCGATCATTAATATTGGATAAAAGTTGTGCGAAAAATTGAGTTTTATGTTCACTGAAAATGCCAATTCCAAGAACTCAATATTTAATTCTCCTTCTCTGGTGTCTTCGTTTGGCCAGACAGGTCAATAAAGAAAGCATATTCCTATAGTTTTCAGGGTGGCTCTTTCGATTGAAATTGGTTTGGTGAGTGTGGTGTTAGCCGTTTCAGAGATAGAGCTAATTTTTTGGTTAATTTTTGGCTTTTTCCTATATTTCTTTCGTGTTTCTATCTTAATCCGATGCAGGTACACGTCATATCATAGATAATTGTAAGGGGAAACCAACGATATGTCTACCATTTAAATCGGATAAATCGTTTTCCAAAAATAAGGGTTTAAAGTTCACAGAAGATTGCATCCATAAACTCATAATTTTGTTTTCCTTTTATCGCCTCTTAATTTAACCAGACTGACCAATAAAGATAGCATATTCCTATAGTCCTCGGAGGTGCTCTTTCGATTGAAATGGATCTGGGGAGTGTGGCTTTAGCAGTTTAATAGTTAGGTATGTTATTAAGGGTGATTCGGACAGACAATTAAAATGCAGAATTATGGATGATAATAGGTTGTTAGAAATTCAATTCTGAACCGTTTGGTATAAACATTTATAATTTTTCTTAAAAAAAAAAATCCAAAAGAAAAAATATTTTTTTGCAGGGGTACCCCTTGGTTGATTTTTGACATTTTTGGATTTATCATAAAACTTTTTCAACAATTAGAATTCTTTACTAAATAATGTTGTAGAGAATTTAAAGGGGAATCCAATACTATGTCGATCATTAATATTGGATAAAAGTTGTGCGAAAAATTGAGTTTTATGTTCACTGAAAATGCCAATTCCAAGAACTCAATATTTAATTCTCCTTCTCTGGTGTCTTCGTTTGGCCAGACAGGTCAATAAAGAAAGCATATTCCTATAGTTTTCAGGGTGCTCTTTCGATTGAAATAAGTTTGGTGAGTGTGGTGTTAGCCGTTTCTGAGATAGAGCTAATTTTTTGTTAATTTTTGGCTTTTTCCTATATTTCTTTCGTGTTTCTATCTTAATCCGGCGCAGGTATAAGCCATATTATAGAGAATTGTAAGGGGAATCCAAATATATGTCTATCATTTAAGTCGGATAAACGGTTTGCGAGAAATAAGGGTTTTTAATTAACTGAAGATTGCATCCATAAACTCATAATTTTGTTTTCCTTTTGTCGCGTCTTAATTTGGATAGACAGGTCAATAAAGATAGCATATTCCTATAGTATTCGGAGGTGCTCTTTCGATTGAAATTAGTTTGGTGAGTGTGGTGTTAGCAGTTTCAGAGATAGAGGTAATTTTTTGGTTAAGTTTGGGCTTTTTCCTATATTTCTTTCGAGTTTCTATCTTAATCCGATGCAGGTACATGTCATATTAAAGAGAATTGTAAGCGTTATCCAAATATATGTCTATCATTTCAATCGTATAAACGGTTTGCGAGAAATAAGGGTTTTTAATTAACTGAAGATTGCATCTATAATCTCATAATTTTGTTTTCCTNTATAAACGGTTTGCGAGAAATAAGGGTTTTTAATTAACTGAAGATTGCATCTATAATCTCATAATTTTGTTTTCCTTTTATCACCTCTTAATTTGGCCAGACTGACCAATAAAGATAGCATATTCCTATAGTCTTCGGAGGTGCTCTTTCGATTGAAATGGGTCTGGGGAGTGTGATTTTAGCAGTTTAAGAGTTAGGTATTAACGCTCCCCGCGTCCATGCATTTTTGGCCGTCAGAACACACGCGCTAGCGAAGCCTGCCGGCGGTCAACACCAATAAATATTAAGGGTGGAGGACGTGTCCAAATAAAGGATCCCGCGCCTCACAGCTGCAAAGACGGGCCACCCAAGTTTTCTGCACGTGCAGACGGCATCCGGAGGCAACGGAAGCCACCAGGGCACGAACACAGCTACACTGGGCAGCCGCCCCAAGATACGCCGAGGTCCCACGACCCCGGGCTTCGCCGCAATAAACCAAGAAAAGCTTTTAGCGGGTGTACGAGAAGAAAAGCAGCATATCCGGGGACAAGGGATGGACCAGTGTGGGCACTGATCCAAAGACCACCCGCCAAGTAAGCACGTGCAGAACGANTGCTCTTTCGATTGAAATTAGTCTGGTTAGTGAGGTGTTAGCCGTTTCAGAGATAGAGCTAATTTTTTGGATAATTTTTGGCTTTTTCCTATATTTCATTCGTGTTTCTATGTTAATCCAATGCAGGTATATGTCATATTATAGAGAATTGTAAGGGGAATCCAAATATATGTCTATCATTTAAATCGGATAAATCGTTTGCCAGAAATAAGGGTTTAAAATTCACAGAAGATTGCATCTATAAACTCATAATTTTGTTTTCCTTTTATCGAGTCTAAATTTGGCCAGACTGACCAATAAAGATTGTATATTCCTATTATTTTCGGAGGTGCTCTTTCGATTGAAATGGGTCTGGAGAGTGTGGCTTTAGCAGTTTAAGAATTAAGTATGTTATTTAAGGTTATTCGGACAGACAATAAAAATGCAGAATTATGGATGATAATAGGTTGTAGACAATTAAATTCTGAACAGTTTGGTATAAACATTTATAGTGTTTCTTAAAAAAAATTTCCAAACGAAATTTTTTTTGCAGGGATACCCCTTGGTTGATTTTTGACATTTTTGGATTTATCATCAAATTTTTTCAACAATTCGAATTCTTTACTAAATAATGTTGTAGAGAATTTAAAGGGGAATCCCATATTATGTCGATCATTAATATTGGATAAAAGGTGTGCGAAAAAATTAGGGGTTTATGTTCACTTTAAATGCCAATTCCAGGAACTTATTATTTAATTCTCCTGTTCTGATGACTTAATTTGGCCAGACTGTTCAATAAAGATAGCATATTCCTATAGTTTTCAGGGGTGCTCTTTCGATTGAAATAAGTCTGGTTAGTGAGGTGTTAGCCGTTTCAGAGTTAGAGCTAATTTTTTGGATAATTTTTGGCTTTTTCCTATATTTCATTCGTGTTTCTATCTTAATCCGATGCAGGTACACGTTATATTATAGATAATTGTAAGGGGAAACCAACTATATGTCTATCATTTAAATCGGATAAACGGTTTGCGAGAAATAAGGGTTTTTAATTAACAGAAGATTGCATCCATAAACTCATAATTTTGTTTTCCTTTTATCGAGTCTAAATTTGGCCAGACTGACCAATAAAGATTGTATATTCCTATTATTTTCGGAGGTGCTCTTTCGTTATANGTGTGGCATTAGCAGTTTAAGAGTTAGGTATGATATTTAAGGTTATTCGGACAGACAATAAAAATGCAGAATTATGGATGATAATAGGTTGTAGACAATTAAATTCTGAACAGTTTGGTATAAACATTTATAGTGTTTCTTAAAAAAAATTTCCAAACGAAATTTTTTTTGCAGGGATACCCCTTGGTTGATTTTTGACATTTTTGGATTTATCATCAAATTTTTTCAACAATTCGAATTCTTTACTAAATAATGTTGTAGAGAATTTAAAGGGGAATCCCATATTATGTCGATCATTAATATTGGATAAAAGGTGTGCGAAAAAATTAGGGGTTTATGTTCACTTTAAATGCCAATTCCAGGAACTTATTATTTAATTCTCCTGTTCTGATGACTTAATTTGGCCAGACTGGTCAATAAAGATAGCATATTCCTATAGTTTTCAGGGGTGCTCTTTCGATTGAAATAAGTCTGGAGAGTGTCGTGTTAGTCGTTTCAGTGATAGAGCTAATTTTTTGGTTAATTTTTGGCTTTTTCCTATATTTCTTTCGAGTTTCTATCTTAATCCGATGGAAGTACATGTCATATTAAAGAGAATTGTAAGGGGAATCCAAATATACGTCTATCATTTAAATTGGATAAACAGTTTGCGAGAAATAAGGGTTTTTAATTAACTGAAGATTGCCTCCATAAACTCATAATTTTGTTTTCCTTTTATCGAGTCTTAATTTGGCCAGACTGACCAATAAAGATAGTATATTCCTATAGTATTCGGAGGTGCTCTTTCGATTGAAATGGGTCAGGGGAGTGTGGCATTAGCAGTTTAAGAGTCAGGTATGTTATTTAGGGTTATTCGGACAGTGAATTAAAATGCAGAATTATGGATGATAATAGCTTGTAGACAATTCAATTCTGAACTGTTTGGTATAAACATTTATAGTATTTCTTAAAAAAAATATTCAAACTTAAAAATTTTTTTTTGCATGTGTTACCCTTGGTTGATTTTTGACATTTTTGGATTTATCATAAAACTTTTTTAACAATTCGAATTCTTTACTAAATAATGTTGTAGAGAATTTAAAGGGGAATCCAAAGGTTTGTCGATCATTAATATTGGATAAAAGGTGTGCGAAAAAATGAGGGTTTTATGTTCACTGAAAATGCCAATTCCAGGAACTCTATATTTAATTTTCCTGTTCTGGTGTCTTCGTTTGGCCAGACAGGTCAATAATGATAGCATATTCCTAAAGTTTTCAGGGTGCTCTTTCGATTGAAATTAGTTTGGTGAGTGTGGTGTTAGCCGTTTCAGAGATAGAGCTAATTTTTTGGTTAATTTTTGGCATTTTCCTATATTTCTTTCGAGTTTCTATCTTAATCCGATGCAGGTACATGTCATATTATAGAGAATTGTAAGGGGAATCCAACGATATGTCTATCATTTAAATCGGATAAATGGTTTGCTAGAAATGAGGGTTTTAATTTCATTGAAGATTGCCTCCTCGAATTCACTATGTACGGGACAGTAGGCAAGGTGCCTGCTATAACGACAGACAATGCCGCTAACATCACAGCCGCGGTTACAAGGTTGGACTTCCAGCACGTCCCTCGTGATGCACATNAACGACAGACAATGCCGCTAACATCACAGCCGCGGTTACAAGGTTGGACTTCCAGCACGTCCCTCGTGATGCACATACACTGACTCGGTGAATAACAGCGTCGCCAAAACAGAGCGTCGTGATTCGCTGCATGTTCTGATATTGTCGGACATTTCAAGTGCGTGTTAAGGCAAAGGTTACAATTAAGTGTAGGTCCCTGTATTACGTTGGAGTGAAGGGGTATTTACATTAAATACGAGTTCACATTCCTCACTTAGCTTCAGTTTTTAATCTATTGATTGAGAGTTTTTATTACTAGACAAAGTAACATAGCTGCAGGCAAACTAAGGAAGTTCCAAAGGGATGAAAGTGTTCCACACATGAGACTCGTCCAGTAATGCGTACGCCGAAACAGTTTATTATTTACGGTCCAGATGTTTTCGGAAGTAAAGTGATACATCGTAGAAGCGCTTGCGGGCATTGTAAATGCCCCAGCAACTCTTAACAGGTGGGACACCATACTTCTATTACGTCCTTATCGCACGTTGCTGTGTGCGATGTCTTAGTTTCAGAGACGCATTACAATTATTATTTCAGCCGAGGAATGGAAAATATTCGAAGAACAGCAGTGATCCTATCCCCATTACAGAATATGACAAGTGATGACGTCAGGGAGACGTTACATTACCTCTTCATAGATAATTCCTCCAGTGCATGGCCTCTGTCTTCAAGAGTAACACCCGAAACGGAAATTGGGGAGGATTTCCAAAGCAATGTTTTGAGAGCTATAAGAGAAAGACCGTCGTTCCTATTGGAAAACCGTTCGGTTGCTCGAGGGTCAACTCTCTTAGATCCTNTAGAGCTATAAGAGAAAGACCGTCGTTCCTATTGGAAAACCGTTCGGTTGCTCGAGGGTCAACTCTCTTAGATCCTAGATTTAAGAAAACCTCCTTCCGAGTAGCCGGACATTCAGAAGAAGCGAGTCTTCGTGTCAGTAAAGGTATTTCACTCATCAGATGACACACGTATTTTATATGTGGTTATTTCGCTTATAATTGACGCCCTACAAAGGCATATTTCAGGCAGGGGGACAAGGAGGCCAAGACTCTCCTTCAAAAGACGGAGGAACGGAATGACAACGACGGCCCATCCACTGACACCAAAAGTGGCTGGGATTCGTGGCAGTATCATGGCATTATCACTGCCACATCGGATGCTGTCATTCTGTTGCGCCAATAATTAGAGATGCCTCTCTCCCAAGCACAATGGATTCAGTGCAATATTGGCCCGAAGATCAAGACAACCTGCTCCACGAGAGAGCATTGGAATTTTATTTCAATGTCCCTGCCCCTTCACAACTCGCAGAAGAGATGTTTTCCGCTTCAGGGCAAATAATTTCTGACAGGTCATGTTTATCGCCCGAGCGAGCTATAATTATGGTTTTTAAACGTCCTAATTCGCATTACATTGACTAACCGTTACACTATTATGTTGGTTACGATATCCTCATTTTTAAATTATGCATTCATTTAGTTATCAGACAGGTGTTAGTCTGTGTGACCAAAAAAACACGATCAATACGTTGGAATTTATATTGACATGCTACTTCTGTGGAATTAAATGCATAGCAATTATGGTACGCAATTGGAAATAATATGTGAATAAGTAAATATAATTTTCCAATTATGGATACGCGTTTCGCTTGTTGAATGTCGTAAAACGCCGCCAGTATATTCAGTGCTATGTACTTAAACTGCGCGCCACAATTTCAATCGGAGATCTGCGGAGAAACGTTAGGAACAGCTGCGCCGCTCCGCTGCCAGCTCTGGCCGAGGGTCTCGGCAATGCGCACAGCGTGGGCGCGAGTCCAAGTAACAGTCACAGCTACGTCCTGACCGGGTCACCGTGATGTTTGACGCTCGCTGCTACTTATGCTGCTGTCCCTTCAGCCTCCCTGATGCAACCCGCATTACTCATCTGCTGTTCGGGTTGCAGCGACCCGAAGCCGTACATTTTTATGATCACGGTTTGAAAACACGTCGTCAAAAAAAAAAAAAAAATATTGCACCCAAAGTTTAATACACATTGAGATTTCTTAAAATACTTATTCATTAAAAAATATAATTTTTATTCTCAGGATGGCAAAGTTGCTCCTTCACTGTCGATATCGTTTATCTACCATACGGATTCGCCTGAAAATAATTATTTCGAAATTGTTGCACGATTTCTCGTAATAATAATATTTTAAAAAAAGGAATGTACATTTTAAATTATCTCAGTATATTTACTATTTCCAAACCTTGTCGCAGTTCAGCTCAGCAAATATTAAAAATGGTCTACTTTATCAAAGAAAGATAATTTTTTTCAACGACTAAATTCTACCGTTTGAAAAAGATTTTAAAAATAGCATTTTTTGTAAAGTATGTGTTTGTGCACTTGCGTGTGTCTAAATATTATTTATCGAAAAAAAAAAATGTATTATTTTTTCTCAAAAAAGGAAAATGCTAACTTTTGTCCTAAATTCCAAAATAAAATAAGTAGCAAAAACGGATAAAAGCCATAGTAATTGCCTCTGCAGTTTACAGTAAGTGCGTTTTGACAATAAACTCGTCCCATAAAAGAACAGCAGGCACCGCACGCACACACACACACACTATCTCTTATTATATTTGCTATATATATATATATATAATATATATATATATATATATATATATATATATATATCACACACATACACACATAAAAATTTGAGAAGGTCGCATCTCCATAAAATATACATGTATGCATAGAGAGCCAATTGCACGGCAACATGCATGTATCACGTGACCACGTCTGTTTCTCTCCAACTTGTCTGGTCATTCAAGAGCGAAGCAGAAAGGATGTACGATCTCAAGTCCGGCCACCTGCAATTTTTTTTTACTTTTTTTTTAAATAACGGTAAATTGCGCGATATAAAAAGTAAACTTTCCTAAAGTGTTTATTTCTCGTAATTATTTGACAAAATTCAATAAAAACAATATTTAATTCGCCACTGTAGTTGGCCGTCACTTATTAGGTAAGTGAAATAGTTTCACGTCACTACTTCAATCAGTGAAAATTTTAAACTGAAAGAATCAGTGGTTTTAAACTGATTATAAGCGGAGCCATTTTCACTGATTCGAGTAGTTGAACTTCACTGCGAATCAGTGGTTTTGAACTGATTCTAATTTAGAGTGTATGTGCGGCTTGTCGAAACATTTGAACACACTCGCATGCAGCTTCCTTAAGACCTGGCGTGACCTTGTAAATTCTTACTAGCAAGTCGCTTTAATATTTCTTGACAGCCAAATTTTACGTTGTAAATTTGCGACAAATACTAACTTTTATAGAGTACATGTGTCATTTCCAGCAAATAAATATATTTTAATTCACTGAATGTATAGATAATTCCATATGTATTTCAATTATCTGTATTACACGAACACTGCAAAACATTTAATATATTTTGTCATGATTACTAACTAGAAATTAATATATTTTAAGTTAATTATCATTATCTGCAAATCAGACTCTCAATGAATATAATTGCTGTAACATAGAATGCATGCAACTTTTATAAATATCTTTCGTCTTTTTAAAGGGCATGTACTGCTGCATTAGCACAGTATAGTTTCAGTTCATAATTCTAGAATAAATCACAAAGATAGCAGATAAACTTTAAATGCAAGAAAATCAACAGTACGTATTTAAAATTAAAATCTGCAGGGTCATTTAAAACAAAATAAGACAGTGTGAAATAGAGTGAGTGAGTGAAGAGATTTGGGCGGCTCTTAACATCGTGGTCTTGAGAGCCAATGAGTGTGAAACGAGGTCTGGAGCAGCGCCGGAATGAAGGGGGCGGGGGAAACGGGAGATACCCGAGAAAACCCACCAACCAGCAGCATCGTCCGACACGATTCCCACATGCAAAAATCCAGAGTGATCCGGCCGGGGATTGAACCCGGTTCGCCTTGGTGGGAGACGAGCAAACTAACCGCTCAGCCACCGCGGCCCCACTGTGAAATAGGTTATCTGTGATAGGTATTATAAGAGACACTAGGATGACACCTTCACAAACAAGGGATGTATAGGTGTAACATCTACAGTACACATAAAACACAAGGGAAGAAACTGACAACTTACTGTTGGTGCAACGAGTTCTGGCGGGTGGATTTACGTGGAGCGGGCAGTCGATGGGAGATGTAGCTGCGAGCGCAGCCTGCTGAAAACATTAGTCTCCGTATTATCAGTTGCGTGTTTGCCGAAGCACGAAGAATGTTTTTGTAACAGTTAGTACACAGCCGGGCCGTCGGCCAAAGAGCGGGCATCTAGGGAGGCGAACTGCCAACATGTCCAATGTGATGGACACATGGAATGGTTCACATTTAATTAAAAATGAATCTCATAGTTTCAAATTACTGCTGATGTGCACTCCATAGATTAACAAATCGATAGCATTTCATAGTTACAAATGCAATGCAAATGGCTATCCCAACAGGTCACTATAACAAGTTCCAAAGACAATGCAAATGGCTATCCCAACATGTCAATATAACCAGTTCCAAAGACAATGCAAATAGCTATCCCAACATGTCACTGTAGCCAGTTCCAAATACAATGCAAGTGGCTATCCCAACATGTCAGTATAACCAGTTCCAAAGACAATGCAAATGGCTATCCCAAAATGTCAGTATAACCAGTTCCAAAGACAATGCAAATGGCTATCCTAATATGTCACTACAACCAGTTCCAAAAACAATGCAAATGATTCTCCCAACAAGTCACTATAAACAGTTCCAAAGACAATGCAAATGGCTATCCCAACATGTCACTATAACAAGTTCCAAAGACAATGCAAATGGCTATCCCAACATGTCACTATAACCAGTACCGAAGACAATGAAAATTGTTCTCCTGTCGTGTCTCACTAGACCTAAAGACAATATAAATCGCTCACCCATCGTGCCTCTATAAATATTACCGAATATATATAAAAGTGGCTTGTCCATCATGGCGCTGTAACCATCCCTGGAGACAACTAGTGTGTGCCCGTCAAGTTGCTGTAACCATTCCCAAAGAAAACTAAAATGACTCATCTGTCGTGTCTCTCAGACATGAAGATATTGCAAATGGCTCTCCCATCACGTCTCTGCACAGTGGCGAATACGTCAATTCCTCAGTATAAAAATTTGACGCCAATTTGTTTCCTTATTTGGCAAGGAGAGGATAAGGCCCTGTAAATGACCAACACAACATGTCGCATTTATTTAATTATGAAAAAATACAAAAATAATTGTGCAGGTTCTACATGAGAGGTTCCTCAAATCCCAATTCCTAAGTGCAGTTTTCCCTCTCTCACAACCCACTTCCAACACAACATCCAACCAGTCCAGAGCCGATGGTACTCCCCTCACCAGACAACGTGAGATGCAGATAGTTTCTCGCTGGTTTACCACTCACGTCTTTTCCAAAGCAATCTCAAGAGTACCTTAATCTAGAACCCCTATCTTGACCACACCGTATCTCGATTACCCAGACCCGCCTTAATGTCTCTACTATATGCCCCGAGACATAATCTTTACTTACGAATGTTCAGGTTTTGATCGTCCTTGCCTCTCAGCGTGACTAGAGGTGCCGGGAACATTCCAGATCTTGGGACGGAAATAATATAAGCGCGGCGGTCCCCCGAGCCGGCAGTTTGGGCGATTGCGCGACCTTGAGCGATAGACGACGAGTGAAGAGAGCAACGAGTGGCGAGAGGAGTGGCCAATCTTCTTCGCCAGGAAGTGTCTTTTCGTCCTTGAATCCACACTTCAATATGGATCACTGCAAGTAGCCGAATGAGAGCAGAGTTGGCCTCGATGATGCGATGTGAACTGGCTGGTTTAAATTATAACTAGAGACCTAGAAGTTTCGTGGATTCATCTGGCAACAAACTGGACTCCACGACCCCTTGTGCACTCGAAACTCGGTTGTCCATTGGCTGATGCTCCAGTTTAACCCCAGGCCAGGTGACAAAGGATTCGTTCCTAGTTTTCTTGCAAGTCCGTTATTGGTTCAAATTCGTCCATAGCGTGTCTAATGAGTCACCCAATTGAAAAGTAAATTAAATTGTACACGTAATTGAAGTCTGGCTTGCCTTGAAATGTATTCGTGAAATTTCTGGGTCTCTTAACACCGTAACACATCATCCCGGGTAGGGTATACATGTTCACATGTGAACCGTTGCAGAACAGATGGTCGTTGCTGTACAAGGTCAGAAGCTAGCACCAACACAGACAGCGCCTTTCCCTGGACAATGCTATTGGTTGGATACACCAACCACTTTATAATAGTTTGCTTCTTTTGCCGTGGGTTCACTGAAACCCTGTCCATTGGTTCCAAAGTGTCAGTTGTTATGAGAAATTAGTAAGTACATTTAACAACATGAATTTCCTCTTTTGCAACACATTAAATGAAAAATCAATGTGTACGTTAAAGGGTTAATAATCATTGGTAATTCCACAACATATCACTCTCCAAATATAATGTTTACTCTCACAAAATATTTATTTCAAGTAAATGTTACAATTGCATACATACTCTAAAACATGCAGGGATATTCAGTTAGCGACCAGCCACATTCGTCAGACTGGTTCGCGGACTACATATTTTATCAGAAATTATTTTTATACACTTTTTTTTACAATTATCTAATTTAACACAAGCGTGAAACTTGCAAGAAATGTATACATTATTTCATTTAATATAGTTTCACGTAAATAAACTGATTTCGTATAGGTAAGCGAGCCGAGTCTTGGTAATAAGTTAGTGAGACCCGTCAAGCATAGTAATTATTTGTAATTGATGTTCGCGATAGTGAGCACTTTTGTAATCAACCTTAGAAAAAAAAGTCACTGCTCCTACTGCACTAAATCACATGCGCCCCGTAAAGTTGTTAACGACGAAGGGAAAAAAGTTCCACAGCTTTCAATTTTTTTAAATCACCGAAGAGTAAAAATGAGTACATTTGTATAAATTGTTTACTTAACTAATTATTTCACAGTTTCACTTGATCTATGCATGAATAAAGTGACGAGGTACATGGCAGTGTTAATTACACATCTGGTGGAATAATACACAACGTGAACAGCATATGAGAAAACTAAGTGAATAGTCCTGCTTGAACACAGCAAACACAACTTCGACGCATCTTGGCTGGTGGCACAGGCGCTCCTCAGGGTGGTTGCTGCGAAGATGGCGGACGGAGGTCGACGTCGGAGAGTTAGATATCGGATTCATAAGCACTGCGCCGCGCCCAGGCGACAGACATGGCGTCTGGCGGGTGGACGCGACGTCGGCCGTGCATGCGGGGCGCCAGCTGACGTGCGCCGTCAGTACGAGCCGCTTGACGCGGGTCGCAAGTGGGCGCACGCCGCCAATAGCCAAAGGCGCGGCCACCACTGTTCTTGCAAACCATACGGATTTATCCCTAGCTCTAGGAATCATTGACTGTATGTAACCTGGGGATTTAAAAATTTTGAATTTAAAATATATTGGATATTATAAGGATTTATTACTGATTTATTTACAAAAGAGTACACCCGATATTAAATACAAAAAAAAAAAGCGTATTGCCCATCATTGATTATGAAACAAGGGCACAATTTTATTTCTTCCAATTATATACCTTTAAAAATACTTGCTGTAGATAATTAGGAAATGTGTTCTTTAGACATATGTGTGAAATCTGTATGTGGCATAAAGTATTTTAAAATGAATCTAAAGATATTTTTCACTGAAAAATGTATCTATACAAGAATAAGGTATTGCTAGTGATTTAAGAAGTTTTATTTTAAATACAATATTACGCTGGTCTAGGGATAAATTGCGCCACAGCCCAGAGATTTCCTTTCATACGGTGTAGGTTGGCAAGAGTGGCGGCCGGCCCGCACGGACCAGTGCGTTGCAAGCCCGATATCTATATAGACAGACGGTGATCGAACCTCGCTGTGTCTTCTTCGCCTTCTTCGTCGTCGCATCTCTCGGCGAGAGGATAGGAGAGAGAAAAAGACTGACTGCTAACAATCAAGAGCCAGAGTCTACTCCTCTCTCCCATTCTCTGCGCCGTTAAGCCAGATGTCATCTGCGACCCCGCACACCACGCCTGGAACACACACCACGTACACTCGCATTTCATTTTCCAATTCCCTCACTTGTTCCTGTTCCCCAGCCACCATCTTACCATCTTCCCTCACCTGTTTTCACAACCGAAAATACTTCTTTCCCACCGCTGATAGAACCAATGTACTATCAGTGAAGTTGAATTAAACAACACTGCAACAGACCAAGCAAGCAGGGCCAACATTTTATTCAGCCCATCGACATTTCTCCCACCACTTACTACTGACCTCGCATTGAGTCCCCATTACAAACAAACAAATACTTAATCCAGTACGTATAAGCCCNCCCACCACTTACTACTGACCTCGCATTGAGTCCCCATTACAAACAAACAAATACTTAATCCAGTACGTATAAGCCCCATGTCGCTTCGTAAATATGTATTATCGCCAGACATTGAAATTTCAAAACACAAATTCTCACAATTACATTATCATGTATTCACACACATTTCCTGAATTTTCCCTGTTTTCCTCGTGGGTGGACACCTCGAAATACCACCACTTCGAAAGTGCATTAAGAAACTACACGTCGCTCGCGAATAACTAAGCATTCCAAGTACCAACGTTTGGAAAAAAATATCCCTGCCTGTAACTGCATGTATATTTTTTAACAGACGCACTGGCATTCTCCCAGTAAAGTTGATAGCGATTAAGAAAATAATGCCATGTAATGTCAATATATACGGACACTTAATTTAACTTGCGGCTGTTATAGGCATATAAGAAACGAGTACTAAGTGTATTTCTACTTCCGGAATATTCCTTCGCCTCATGCAAACAAAGTTTAACCGAGTCTACAAAATTACACCAAAAGGGACAACGCACCGCATTCGTGCGCACCCATTGTAATACTATTTTACATAACAACTAATTCTTACTAAGCATTACCAACGTAATTATTTTATCACTGATTTTATTTACATTGATTATTAATTAAATAATGTAATTTATAGATAAGACATCAGTAAAAGGCAGAGTTAATAAAAAAAATAAGTTATTTTTTACGTTGACGCAAATATAAAACGCTTGTGATGCGTGACATATTTGGGAAACAACCAATCACGTCATACACGAGGCGATATTGAAAGATTGGATTTAAAAAGTGTGAAGAAACAGCTAATAGACTATGAATGGTAACCCACGCTGTTTTTTCTTCGCAGATATGTTAATATTACTGTATACAGGCTAACGAATTGTTCTGATACTCATAGCTATAGACCGACATCTTAGCATCTGGGTTACACATATTGATCCACCTTTTATGCAGTATGTAATTTAGATTGTGATCGCACCAAAACTACATTTATACGAGAAGCAAAAATGTCTTAAGAGGGTTGCCTAAAGGTTGTGCTCCCTTTTTAAGTTTGATAGGTTTTATTGCAAGCAGATATTTAAGTTTCATAACAATTTGAATCGTATATTNTTGATAGGTTTTATTGCAAGCAGATATTTAAGTTTCATAACAATTTGAATCGTATATTCGCGGTTGAATGAAAAAGTCGATTTAATGTCATCTTGAGGACCCAGACAGGAACACACAATTGTCGCAAACACCTGGTGCATGCAAGAGTACAATAAATGAACGAGTAAATAAATTAATTGTCGTGTGGATATGCGAAATATGCACTAACTATGCTGTGACAAACTGAACCATACAGCAATTACAATGATCNTAATTGTCGTGTGGATATGCGAAATATGCACTAACTATGCTGTGACAAACTGAACCATACAGCAATTACAATGATCAAATGGTATAATGTGCAGCGGCAACAGTGCAACAAGGGGACAAGATGCAGTTAATTATGTGAATTGGAATTTAAAGGCTCCTGCAAACTAATTCAAGAAATTAACCTTCACAGTCAATATATCACTAATTTGAAAAATGGTGGTTAAGAGAATATATAGAAAGTACACAAAATCAATAGACGTTTACTCTTAAACCACAAAGTTATAAAACTTATATTATGCTAATTAAATAAAAATAATAGGCGTATTTTATTAGTCTTCAANTCTTAAACCACAAAGTTATAAAACTTATATTATGCTAATTAAATAAAAATAATAGGCGTATTTTATTAGTCTTCAATTACCATACAAAAATTCGTTTAAATGAAAGGTGGTGAACAATTAGGCAAATGTCTTTACATACAGCATATTAAGAAGGTTGTGAATATTTCCCTGATAGTACGGTTAACAAACACCGCATTATTTCAATGACTCGACGACATCGCAAAGAAAGACAATAGTTTGTTGAAAAGCCATGCATTCGAGCTCTAAATAACTTTTTTTTTTCTTGTCAATGATGAGGCACAAAGTGTTCCTAGTCTACGAGCTACTGGATAAATGTTTTATTAAGTTGTCTTCCCCTTTGTGAACATTCTAGGAGGAAATGACCAAATGAAACATGTGCCAACCACCGAAATGTCAACCAGAAAATATTTTTAACACGAGACATAATTTCATGCAGCTAAATATCGCAAAATTTGGCATTCTCAGTAGCTATCATTGTTAACAACGCGATTATGATATTAAGTAGTTGAAGTAAAGCGTGGTTTCACTCGGCTTAGCTACATTAATTGTAGTCTTAAGGTAATTTCCTGCCATAAAATACTTTTTCACGTAAGCTGATAAACAATGCAATAAAAACAGAGTAAAGTTTTCCCACATTCCAACTGTGCAACTCGACCTGCGAAATAAAAAAGTATAAGTCTTCCAATAAAGCTTATGCGTAAAATATTTTAATTGCTGATACGTTCTTGATTCGCGGAAGCAACATGCAGTCTCGGCCGTCGTTCGACGATGACCTCGTTCACGACACAATAAGATATACGTTATAAAACGCTCACTACTCATATGACTTGGCAGGCATTTCCGTTATACGACTCAAGTTACGTGGAGATAACAGAAGCGCGAGACATACATACTGTCGAGAGAATGGGGCAGCGGTGGCGTAGTGGCCAGGGCGCTCGGCTCCCACCACGGCGATCCGGGTTCAATCCCGGACCTTCGCATGTGGCAATCGTGCTGGACGATGCCGCTTGCCGGCGAGTTTTCTCGGGGTACTCTCGTTTCCCCTGCCCTTGCATTCCNCCCACCACTTACTACTGACCTCGCATTGAGTCCCCATTACAAACAAACAAATACTTAATCCAGTACGTATAAGCCCTATGTCGCTTCGTAAATATATATTATCGCCAGACATTGAAATTTCAAAACACAAATTCTCACAATTACATTATCATGTATTCACACACATTTCCTGAATTTTCCCTGTTTTCCTCGTGGGTGGACACCTTGAAATACCACCACTTCGAAAGTGCATTAAGAAACTACACGTCGCTCGCGAATAACTAAGCATTCCGAGTACCAACGTTTGGAAAAAAATATCCCTGCCTGTAACGGCATGTATATTTTTAACAGACGCACTGGCATTCTCCCAGTAAAGTTGATAGCGATTAAGAAAATAATGCCATGTAATGTCAATANATTTTTAACAGACGCACTGGCATTCTCCCAGTAAAGTTGATAGCGATTAAGAAAATAATGCCATGTAATGTCAATATATACGGACACTTAATTTAACTTGCGGCTGTTATAGGCATATAAGAAACGAGTACTAAGTGTATTTCTACTTCCGGAATATTCCTTCGCCTCATGCAAACAAAGTTTAACCGAGTCTACAAAATTACACCAAAAGGGACAACGCACCGCATTCGTGCGCACCCATTGTAATACTATTTTACATAACAACTAATTCTTACTAAGCATTACCAACGTAATTATTTTATCACTGATTTTATTTACATTGATTATTAATTAAATAATGTAATTTATAGATAAGACATCAGTAAAAGGCAGAGTTAATAAAAAAAATAAGTTATTTTTTACGTTGACGCAAATATAAAACGCTTGTGATGCGTGACATATTTGGGAAACAACCAATNAAAAAATAAGTTATTTTTTACGTTGACGCAAATATAAAACGCTTGTGATGCGTGACATATTTGGGAAACAACCAATGACGTCATACACGAGGCGATATTGAAAGATTGGATTTAAAAAGTGTGAATAAACAGCTAATAGACTATGAATGGTAACCCACGCTGTTTTTTTCTTCGCAGATATGTTGNAGTGTGAATAAACAGCTAATAGACTATGAATGGTAACCCACGCTGTTTTTTTCTTCGCAGATATGTTGATATTACTGTATACAGGCTAACGAATTGTTCTGATACTCATAGCTATAGACCGACATCTTAGCATCTGGGTTACACATATTGATCCACCTTTTATGCAGTATGTAATTTAGATTGTGATCGCACCAAAACTACATTTATACGAGAAGCAAAAATGTCTTAAGAGGGTTGCCTAAAGGTTGTGCTCCCTTTTTAAGTTGGATAGGTTTTATCGCAAGCAGATATTTAAGTTTCATAACAATTTGAATCGTATATTCGCGGTTGAATGAAAAAGGCGATTTAATGTCATCTTGAGGACCCAGACAGGAACACACAATTGTCGCAAACACCTGGTGCATGCGAGAGTACAATAAATGAACGAGTAAATAAATTAATTGTCGTGTGGATATGCGAAATATGCACTAACTATGCTGTGACAAACTGAACCATACAGCAATTACAATGATCAAATGGTATAATGTGCAGCGGCAACAGTGCAACAAGGGGACAAGATGCAGTTAATTATGTGAATTGGAATTTAAAGGCTCCTGCAAACTAATTCAAGAAATTAACCTTCACAGTCAATATATCACTAATTTGAAAAATGGTGGTTAAGAGAATATATAGAAAGTACACAAAATCAATAGACGTTTACTCTTAAACCACAAAGTTATAAAACTTATATTATGCTAATTAAATAAAAATAATAGGCGTATTTTATTAGTCTTCAACTACCATACAAAAAATCGTTTAAATGAAAGGTGGTGAACAATTAGGCAAATGTCTTTACATACAGCATATTAAGAAGGTTGTGAATATTTCCCTGATAGTACGGTTAACAAACACCGCATTATTTCAATGACTCGACGACATCGCAAAGAAAGGCAATAGTTTGTTGAAAAGCCATGCATTCGAGCTCTAAATAACTTTTTTTTTTCTTGTCAATGATGAGGCACAAAGTGTTCCTAGTCTACGAGCTACTGGATAAATGTTTTATTAAGTTGTCTTCCCCTTTGTGAACATTCTAGGAGGAAATGACCAAATGAAACATGTGCCAACCACCGAAATGTCAACCAGAAAATATTTTTAACACGAGACATAATTTCATGCAGCTAAATATCGCAAAATTTGGCATTCTCAGTAGCTATCATTGTTAACAACGCGATTATGATATTAAGTAGTTGAAGTAAAGCGTGGTTTCACTCGGCTTAGCTACATTAATTGTAGTCTTAAGGTAATTTCCTGCCATAAAATACTTTTTCACGTAAGCTGATAAACAATGCAATAAAAACAGAGTAAAGTTTTCCCACATTCCAACTGTGCAACTCGACCTGCGAAATAAAAAAGTATAAGTCTTCCAATAAAGCTTATGCGTAAAATATTTTAATTGCTGATACGTTCTTGATTCGCGGAAGCAACATGCAGTCTCGGCCGTCGTTCGACGATGACCTCGTTCACGACACAATAAGAGATACGTTATAAAACGCTCACTACTCATATGACTTGGCAGGCATTTCCGTTATACGACTCAAGTTACGTGGAGATAACAGAAGCGCGGGACATACATACTGTCGAGAGAATGGGGCAGCGGTGGCGTAGTGGCCAGGGCGCTCGCCTCCCACCACGGCGATCCGGGTTCGATCCCCGGCGGGTTAACTCCCGGACCTTCGCATGCGGCAATCGTGCTGGACGATGCCGCTTGCCGGCGAGTTTTCTCGGGGTACTCTCGTTTCCCCTGCCCTTGCATTCCGNGGCAATCGTGCTGGACGATGCCGCTTGCCGGCGAGTTTTCTCGGGGTACTCTCGTTTCCCCTGCCCTTGCATTCCGGCGCTGCTCCATTCTCACCTCATTTCACCCTCATCGGCTCTCAAGACCTCGTTGTTAAGAGNATTCCGGCGCTGCTCCATTCTCACCTCATTTCACCCTCATCGGCTCTCAAGACCTCGTTGTTAAGAGCCGCCCAAAAATCTCAACTCCAACAGGAATCACACGCACGCCCAATCTACTGTGCTCGTTTTAATGCTTGGCTTCACCAGAAATTCTTAGTTTTAGCGTCATAATTTCGGACAATGTACGATTATAGTAAATTTACATTTTACGAGCCGTTTAATATCTGCGTGTTATCTGCTTGTTGTAAAAGTTTAGAATGTATACTTTTCACATACTTTATACCTATACGACAGATACAAATGCGGTAGCTTTTATTTTGTAATTAATACGGGATTTAAAAACCCTGCATAATAAAAGTTTCTTATAGTCACAGCCTTCTAGAACGCTACTAAATACTAAAATATTAACATACTAAATGGTCAAATCTAACCTAGCCTAGGCGGTCAACCAGAACATCACCAGTTTCAACAAAANAAAATATTAACATACTAAATGGTCAAATCTAACCTAGCCTAGGCGGTCAACCAGAACATCACCAGTTTCAACAAAAGATTTTTTTATTAAAATAGTTTTGATAAGCTCACGGAAGTTGTAATTCCACACTTTCAATATAGTACTTCCTGAACGGATAGAAGTTTTTTTGCCTATAGGGATCTACGGGAAATGTACCGTATGTCAGGCTGTGAATATAGAAATTGTGAGCGTTGTTTTTACGAACCTCATTACAAATTTAAATCTTTTATACAAGATACTGTAAGAAAGTTGCCGAAGATANTGAGCGTTGTTTTTACGAACCTCATTACAAATTTAAATCTTTTATACAAGATACTGTAAGAAAGTTGCCGAAGATATTAATGTATTTTGCAGATGCTCCTGAATAAAGCAATGTATTGCACATCAGTTTCTTTCTTGTAACTTTAGGCCTTCTAACTTTCAGATGGAGATAGGAGGGGAGCGAAAAATCCAGATAACGGCATAGACCTTCATCAAGGAAGGATTTTTTAGTTTACTGTCGCTGGAAAAGAAAACCGTAGACCCTAAATGTCACTTTTGTCTGTGTCCTCATTCTAATTTCTCACTTAACGAATTTGAATACCTGGTGTTTCAAATAATGGAATTTTGGTAAGCGCTCACCTAAGTATTATAGCAAACAGAAAAATTTAAGGATCGAATGAAATAATTGTATGCGACAGAAACTTTTACTTCAATTTGAGCGATATCTGTTTGAAGGAAACATTTTCAGGTAACATCAANTAATTGTATGCGACAGAAACTTTTACTTCAATTTGAGCGATATCTGTTTGAAGGAAACATTTTCAGGTAACATCAACATTAAGAGTTTAACTGATTTTAATCAAAACTTTGTGACGGCATGTCTTGAAATTTCTAGCTTACATTGTAAAGCAATCAGAATTTCGGTGAACAGTGTTACATTTTTCATTAAGTGTCTTTTTCAGGTTTACCAGCTTGAATCACTCGCATTCAGTCATAAAATAAAGAGACGCGTTGAGTTGTATGTGAATTTCAACCGGCAGATCTACACAAATTTACCTCAACCAGTTTTGGTTATAAAAAATTACACAAGATATAAATGTCAAGTTTTATAAAAATTATTCACCGTTAAAATTGTGATTTATTATCCCAATATTAATATGAGTTTTCAAACCGCGTGACGAAACTGAGAAGAATAAATTCGAAAGGAAAGACGGTAACTTGCATTTAAAACTATTTCACGACTGCCAGAAACATTGCTTCCTCAGCAGCAAGTACTCAACTCACGCTATTGGGGGAAAAAATAAAAAATAATATCCTCGCAATCTGTGATTTATGTATATTCCTCCATAACTTAATTTCGAGAATCAATATTCAGAAACCAAGTTTGACAAGGCACAGGGGACATATTTTAACAGTTATTTCGAAATTCAACTTCTTTTGCTCACTTCCATTCGTTTCGCTCCTATATATGCTGTTAAATAGTAGTCGTATGCCATGTCACGATTAAAAAAAAATTTACGGTGCATGGAATCCCTCCCCATTAAGTAAAAAAGAAAATATAGTGCTGTAAGACAATTCCAACCACCAAAATTGACAGACTTGTCACCCGAAATAGTTACTTCCACATCATAGACTACAGATAGGCGTATAGAGGTCGCAGGAGGCGCGAAGTGTGGGGTAAGCTTATGCGATTATAGAAGAATGAATTCTCAGAAAATCACATAAAAAAGAACTCTTAGTTTATCGGGTAGGGTAAAACACTAAGTATGCACGACATTACCATTGTTAAACGGAAGGCGTACTTACTTTTACAAGCCGCCCACATTTCTAAGTCTTCCATTCATTCCTTCCACGTAGAGATACTTCAATCTTGCTGTTGTCTTCTGCTTGATGGCGTAGCTAACCCCACCCCCCCTTATCTAATATCATTGAATAGGTAAAGGGTGTTCACGGTTACTTCAGCACTTTCTGAAAACAACCTTAGAAAAATGTCACTGCCCCTACCTGCATGTACTTCAACGGGAGCAGTATCTAGCATGCCACCAGTGAAGTTGGTAACGACACAGAGGAAGTACTTCCATTTTTTTAACCTTGAATGGAAAATGTTACGTAAATATTTGTGGATACTGAAACTATTTCGTTTTCTTTCTGTGTTTAATGTATGTGTAAGCGTAAGATTCGGCAAATTTGTAAAAAAAACTTTACATTCATAATAATTCTACAGTTTGATGTGATCAACGGATGAATTAAGTAGATCAGACCCACAACGGCTGAATCAAGCAATCAGGCCCTTCCATGACCATGTTGAATTTACGTATGGTGGAAGGATATCACGTAATCAGAGAAATATATTGCTATAGTTCATTCACGGTTACTTCCAACTTTTCTGGAGCCCTGCTGAAGCTCTACTTCCAGGATATTCCTCCGCCTCATGCAAACAAAGCTTAACCTAGTTGAAAATCATACCAAAGGGACCACGCACAGTATTCGTGCGCGCTCGGTGTAATAATATTTTGAATAAGATCTACTTCTTACTGGGCATTGCCAACACACCTATTGTCCCTGTTTTTATTCATATTACCTATAAATGAAACAATATAATTTATATAGATAAAACATAGGTAAAATTTCAATTTTACTAAAAAATTAAGTACATTTATGTTAACACAAGTATTAAATGATTGTGACATTTGGCATGTGTACGAAACAACCACACGCGCCATACACGGGGTTATTTCGGAAAGTGCGAAGAAACCGTGGATAGACCAGGCCTATACAGTTGGATATAGGGGTGATTTCAGAATTGTCCTTTCTTAAAAAATAAACGACGTGGAGAATCCAAGTGTCCAATAGGTATACGGCGGGGAAAGGCTCCCCTTAATAACACTCAAGTAACAGTTAAGTAACAGTTAAGTAACAGTTAAGTAACAGTTAAGTAACAGTTAAGTAACAGTTAAGTAACAGTTAAGTAACAGTTAAGTAACAGTTAAGTGGGCAGGAATTACGACAAAACATTCATGAGCAGAATGTTAAGGCTCTGATGCACCCCTTTCGCATAAACACTTCGTTTTCGTGTCATAATTTCAGTTTCAGAGGTATCATTGGAAATGGTTTATTATATAAATATTTACTAGTTGTTTAATACTTTAGTATCTAACTTTCTCTGTGTGTTATTTCCTGCTTGCAAAAAGGTAAGAACTTATTGATAAACTATAAATATGTTCTCGACTTTTTTTCAACGAGTAGATGGCACAATTAAAATCCGGCACGAAAAATGTAAATGTCCTATAATCGTACATTGTCAGTAATTGCTATGGATCCGAAATTATGGCGCGAAAAGGAAGTATTTCTGCAGATACCTGCAGCCGTGCTTGGTCTTGTACAAGACCTGGTGCGCGAGCCGGCATACCATCCACTATGCGAGCTGCCATGGCAGATTCATATTGTAGTCTATTCGCGGTTTCTGCACACTTTCTGAATCAAACCTTCGAAGAATAACCCTATGTACTACGTCTTTAGTTATTTCCTAAATGCGCCATGTATCACAAGCGTTTTACACTTGTGTTCATAAAAGTAACTTTTTTTAAATTTAAATTGAAATGTTATTTAAATTTTATTTATAAATTACAATATTTCCATTTATAATTAATATGATTTTAAAACAGTGAGAAAACATGTGCATTGGTAACGCCTAGTAAGAAATAGTTCTCATGCAAAATATTATTACAACTGAGTGGCGCACGAATGCGGTGCGTTGTCCTTTGGTGTAATTTTCCAGACTAAGTTAAAGCTTGGTTTGCATGAGGCGGAGGAATATCCTGGAAGAAGAACTTCAGCAGGGCTTCAGAAAAGTGTGAAGTAACCATGAACGGATTATNCGAGGCGGAGGAATATCCTGGAAGAAGAACTTCAGCAGGGCTTCAGAAAAGTGTGAAGTAACCATGAACGGATTATACAAGACGTAATTCGCCAATCATGGAAAAAACACACAACTCGGGCGGGCTTCGCGCTTCATCTCATTACGTTCGTTAAGGGGGCGGGGGACTGGGGAGGGATGGTAAAGACTCGTATCCAATCAGAAATGGCATGCAATATAGCAGCATAATTGACGTACAGCATTACACAAGGATATCCGCCATCAACTGCATTCGGCTTAACGGAAAATTATGAAGCTTAAGCTGACAAGGAAGAGTAGATACACGTACAGGGAATTTTTCTTAATTAATTAGTTTTTGCAATTTTTTTTTTNCTTAAGCTGACAAGGAAGAGTAGATACACGTACAGGGAATTTTTCTTAATTAATTAGTTTTTGCAATTTTTTTTTTTCACGTGTGTTGAACCAAGTTGGGCATTGTCTCGACCACATCAATTATGGAACAATCCATTTCGCCGCAGATTCAAAACATCTATACCGTAGGCACGAAAGGCGATGCTACAGCAAATGAGACAGAAGAAATACTTTGAATGCTGTTGGCAACTATGGCGGGAAAAATATTTTCCATGTTTGCATTAATTTTGACTGTTATTTTTACACCCAGGTATCTCTGACGTCTTGCATTCTGATTGGTTTGCGTAAAAAATANCTTAAGCTGACAAGGAAGAGTAGATACACGCACAGGGAATTTTTCTTAATTAATTAGTTTTTGCAATTTTTTTTTTCACGTGTGTTGAACCAAGTTGGGCATTGTCTCGACCACATCAATTATGGAACAATCCATTTCGCCGCAGATTCAAAACATCTATACCGTAGGCACGAAAGGCGACGCTACAGCAAATGACACAGAAGAAATACTTTGAATGCTGTTGGCAACTATGGCGGGAAAAATATTTTCCATGTTTTCATTAATTTTGACTGTTATTTTTACACCCAGGTATCTCTGACGTCTTGCATTCTGATTGGTTTGCGTAAAAAATANTCATTAATTTTGACTGTTATTTTTACACCCAGGTATCTCTGACGTCTTGCATTCTGATTGGTTTGCGTAAAAAATAGACCACGAGAAGGCGAAATACGACCAGCTCTAACTTAACGCCAAGTTTTACGTAAACACGTGAGCCAGTTTCGGAACGAGTACTGAAGACGCTGCCATCCAAAGTGAACTCCATGCTATTGGCCTAACGCGGTATGTTTACGCCATGCCGTGTGAAGACGGGTCCTAATGTGATAGAAATATCTTTTCTACACTGTACCATGGACTTCAAACATACAGTAATAGTGATTTAGTTGGCATAACACGTATCAGGAAAATTAAGTGATGCACAATAATGGCCATACTACAATGAGCTGGTGGATTGTCGATCCCGCTGTTGCAATGACATTTCGGTGCTTTGCTGCGATAGCGCAGCGTTCACCAAGTTTTGTTGGTTGTTTGCTCACATTTGTGTACTGCGCGCGCGACTGCAAAGTGACGCGACAACGGAGCTATAAGAATGGTATGATCCGTGTCGGTAGATTTGAAATCATGGATAGTGTAGCGGAAGACTTTTTGAATGCTAGTTTCTGTTATGTGCACGACTGCATATGTGTACCCGTTAACCACAAGACAAACACACAACCTACGAAATCGCAGATACTGGGTTCACCCAGTGTTGGAGACTCAATACTTGTTGGTGTTTGCTTGTGGTCTGCGAGGCCGGGACCTCAAGAACGAGTTCTTTGTTCAACAGCAAGGTGTCGCTCACGGTGAGTTGAGACGAGAGTCTGGAGAAAGACAGACGTATTGTAATAAAGTGCTGAAAACATGTGCGCATCCAGTGATTTAATCGCGCCTATAAATCAAAATACAGTTCATGTGATTATTCAATGCAGCAGTTCCCAAAACATTGGTCCTACCGCCCGGCCGGACTTGTACATGGTAAAGCGTATTTATAATGGTGCAGAGTGCTTGGCGGGAAGGTAGCCAGAGGGAAGGACAACGGACTGTCGTTAGCGGGCCACCCACCGCCCCTCCCTCCGCAAGGCCGAGCGACAGTGATCCTTCCTGTTGCTGGGCGCTAAGTCTACTTACTAGTAGTCCAGCCTGCAGACTGACCATCACCTGGAAGGCAGCAGTGCTAGAGCGAGCCAAGTACACACTTCATCTGGTTCAGTTGCCTTACCTATTGCATTACTCTCGTATGTCCCTATCCAATATTCTCCCAAGGCAGCATGGATTGGGGGAGGAGAAGGTTCATTTGCATGAGAGCTTCGACTAAGGGTAGTCCCATTCGTGGGTCTACATTTTTAAGCAGATTGGAAAGGGGTGCAGATGTGCGTGCAGTTAAAGTACGATTAGGGGAGCTTCCTGCTATCCGGAATAAGTACGAGTCGGCTCAAGAAGAATCAGAGCTATAGAAATTCTGCAACCTACACAAGCCTTCAGACCTGAAATCTCTGAGACTAAGAATGTTAGACAATACAGACAGTCTTATGTAGTCAGCAATACTCAGTGCAAATTTTGCAAGGGACAGAATGGATTACACAAATGCGAAGAATTCGCGAAGGCCAGCATTCAACAACGCGTAGAGTTTGTAAGACCTAGCAACCTGTGCTTGAACTGTCTACAATGTGGTCACTCCATTAGGCAGTGTAGATGAGGAACCTGTCGCACCTGCTCAGAGAAACACCACCTGGCTTCACAATGACACGCACAATGACCCAGCATCCCGTGTTAAGGGCAATCGTGAAAACCAGCTGCAGAAGCAGAACCAAGATCACATTTCACCTGACAGCCTAAGGGGTAGCAATACAGAACAAGAGCCATCAACTTTCAGTTATTGCTCACTCAAAATCAAGACACAAATGCAAATCCTGCTCACCACTGCAATGGTGAAAATGCGAGACAAATATGGACTCAGGTTCCCAATCTCATTTCAATACAGAAGAATGTGCGCAGCGTCTAGGATTCAAGGAAGAACGGAACGCAACCCCGATACAGGGAATACATGAGGTAACTGCAGAAACCAAACACGGTGTTACGACTGTGGCACTCTCCTGTGTAACAAATTATACTGTAGCAATCGAGTGTTTGGTTCTACCCAGGATTTCTGCTGATCTGCCAGGAAGATACATATATTTCCACCAATGGAATATTCCAACCAACCTCCACTTGACACAGCATTTAACCAGCCAGGAAACATTGACCCTTTGCTTGAAGCAGATATCTTATTCGACATTCTCCACCCCGGAAAAAATGATACGATCACAGGACCACCCCATATTGCAAGACACCGAATTTGCATGGATAGTATAAGGAAGATTCCGAGAGACAGAAACTTCCCAAGTTTTAGTGCAACAATCAAGAGATGCATTCTTTGTGAGAATAGACACGAGAGTCTGGATCAGCTCAAGGAAATTAGGAAAAACAGAAGAATTACACGAGACTCCTAAAAACTCTCTAATAAATGTAATGCGAAAAAATATTTCACAGAAACATTTAGAGGAGAATAATCGGGAAACTTCACCGTTCGGTCGCCTTTTCGACATGACACCACACAACTTGGAGACTATTTGATAGTAACAACTTATGCTCGTGCAAGATTCTTATCTTCGCTTTTCCGAGAACTGTCCTGCACGCACAGTGTTTCACGACACACGCACAAGGCTGCGACGATGCGTCAGGAAAGCGCGTGCGTGCCAAAGAGGTTTCCTTAGCAATTACCTAAACCTGTCGAAGTGATGCAGTTGAATATTTATGTGCACACAGAAAAATAATGGCTGGAGAAAACAATTTAATGAACCCAGAATCTTCCACGTCTGTTAACAGAATAAGGGCAGCAACCAGATCGTTTGTTCGTAAAAAAAAAATAATAATAATAATATAATGCGCAGTATTTACACTTCAGAAAGTGTAAATACAGAGTTATATCTTGATTGTTCCACGAACAAGTACAGAATTATAAATAAAAGTCCATATAATATTCTAAACCTAGCAAGTGCTGAATTTTAAATTTTTATACCTTAAAAACTTTGTAAACTTTCTCAGCGTGGAAAAACTTGAACCCGGGGGGAAAATGTGCATCCCGATAGGCCTATCTCGCAATGGACAAGTGACTACAAAAAAAAGTTAATTGTAGTACAATATAGTCTAAGCAATACAATCAACGAAAACTGGCAAAGCAGCTGATAGCCTAGACGTACTTAAATTACTCAGCACACAAAATTCACGCATTTATAATTGAAAAGTCACATGCAAGCATCAGCAAAAGGCGATCCAAGGAGACAAGCGCCTTACAGCGAAGTAGGCATTATTAACAGAATCAAGCGGCACTTTAAAACCTCGTGAAATACTCGCAGCGTCGATAATCGCAGGATTTTCCTTCGCGTATTCCCACATTTTCCATCAAATTGCTTGGCGGTTATCCTATCACTGGACGCAACTTTGTCGGTCCGCAAATCCTTCGGAGGCACGTGCAAATATCTCATTTAATCAAGCGCTCCAAATAGTTTGTTTAAGCTCGGCTTCGTCCCTTTTGCAGAAATTCTTCGCGTCATAATTTCCGATTCATAACAAGTACTAAAAATGCACGATTATAGAAAATTTACATTTCAAACCTTGTTTAATATTTTTGTGCATAATTTTAATTGCGTTACCTGCTTGTTGTAAAAAGTCAGGAACATATTTACATATCAATGATTTTTTGCCTTTTTTGCAAGCAGGAAATAACACACAGCTAAAATTGAATACAAAAGTATTAAACAACTGGTAAATTGTAAACTTCCTGTAACCAAACATTTCGAGTAATACCTCTGAAACTGAAGTTATGACACGGAAACGAAGAATTTTTGGATGACAGATGAAGCCTGGCCTTAAGTTGAGTAGGTACTCCTGGAAGCGCCTACCCACCAAGCGCAAGGTCGTGGGTTCGAGTCCACTACACACGTGCGGGTGCGATGTTTGTAATCTAAGCTGGGGTTTCGTTATTCTAGCAGGCGAACTGTCGCTAAGACCAACATACTATACTGGAAATTCTTCTAATGTGAACAGTGACACACCGCGGATACTTCAGGGACTCGAAGTTCTAAATAATTTGCCGATCACATAGTGTAGACATTAAACCATCGATTCTACGTTAGGTACAGTATTCACTGATCCCCGCTTTGCTACGCCCGGTTCATCCCAACATTGGATACGTGTTTTTTTTTANAAAGTGTAACGCTCGGTAACGTTACGATGAGTCACCGAACGAGAGAGAGGCCCGCCGAATGCCTTGCGTCTCTCTCCCACTCAACTATGATCGGTCTGCCGCGCGCGCAGCACTACGTTGTCACGTAAAATCTTCGCCCGTAAAACCGACTTTACAGGCAACCATTTTTTTTAAATTCTTTATTTAATTTTTTGTAGCGATCACTAAAACACTACCTATTGCCTATTTCATCATCACTAACAACAGTTTAATGAACACTACAAAATAAAGACTGTTTACGATAAAGTACACTCTAAATCTTAATCTCTGAGAATTTCACAGTTTCAATCAGTTAACAGTACTTTCACGGTTTCAATCAGTTAACAGTACTTTCACGGTTTCAATCAGTTAACAGTACTTTCACGGTTTCAATCAGTTAACAGTACTTTCACGGTTTCAATCAGTTAACAGTACTTTCACGGTTTCAATCAGTTAACAGTACTTTCACGGTTTCAATCAGTTAACAGTACTTTCACGGTTTCAATCAGTTAACAGTACTTTCACGGTTTCAATCAGTTAACAGTACTTTCACGGTTTCAATCAGTTAACAGTACTTTCACGGTTTCAATCAGTTAACAGTACTTTCACGGTTTCAATCAGTTAACAGTACTTTCACGGTTTCAATCAGTTAACAGTACTTTCACGGTTTCAATCAGTTAACAGTACTTTCACGGTTTCAATCAGTTAACAGTACTTTCACGGTTTCAATCAGTTAACAGTACCCGACTGATTAATCTGTCACGTCAGTGAATTTAACCGATGAATCAGTGAAAATTGCCAATTTCCCTTCACTTACTGATTCAATAACATTTTCCACTGATTCATCAGTCTTTTTTTCCACTGTTTTTCAGTGATTTTTTTTCACTGATGTATCAGTTAAACAGCGCATAAATATGGCCGTTAAACAGCGTGTATCAGGTGAAATAACAACGAATAAACTAATAACCATAAAAAATACTTTCGTCTTTCAAAACACCACCTCACGAGGTAACGTGAACATTCAGTCTTTCATTTCGTTTGCATGTAATCATCACGGCGATCTGTTAAGGTTTAAACTGCATATGACGTGGTGGAGAGATGCACTCATATGCACTACAACGGTACTACGTTAGACGTAACAGGTATACAGTTTCAAGTTACACCGTTTCAATAAATAAACGTTAAGACATATATTTTCCGCTTACTTAACAACTTGATTTGGGAGCTCAAGTGGTAAAGTAACGTCCTTAAAGCAAAATGTAACGGGCGTGCGAGTTCAATAGTTACATGCCTTTACGTTGAATTCAGTTTTACGTAAATATTTGAGAATAGCCGAATTATTTATTTTACGGTCTGTCTTTTAATGCATATAGAAGTAGGAACAAGATAATTTATAAAATGTTTACTTCTACAGGAAGTATTATCAGTTTCACTTGGCCACGTTCATGGCAATGCTAATTTGACATGCCTCGGAAGAATACACGAGAAGCGTACAAATAGATCCGAGAAGAATTTCAACTTTTTTCTTTCGCTGCGGAGCTTCATTAGCTTGCACGCCAAATACACGCATTGCCTACGTGATCTGTCACGTGGGCTAGCAACGAAATAATTAGCGTGAAGAATCTGCATCATCGCTTCCACCCGAAATATAAAATATAAGCGACTTAACAGTGATCTCTCCGATGTCGAATCGAAAAAAAAGTACTATATGATGTATTACAATAGATATCGTCTAGGTTTAAAAGAACGTGATACCGTATTCGATAAATAAGTGAGAGTCATTGATAACTTCATTCTTTACGAGAACAGGGCGTAAGTCACTGGAATGAAATCCCGACGATTCTAAGACCTGAAGGCTGATCACACCGGCCTGCCAGAACATTCCTTCTAAGGCTATACTGTTAAAAATCTCCGTAATTCATCTCAATTAAATTCCGAAGGAAAAAATATATATATATATATATATATATATATCCACAATACGGAAACGCAGAACTACTAAAAAATCTATTAACAGGGAATATGGAACATTATTCGTTATAGGCCTAGTCAATTCGCGGTTTCTTCACATTTTTGAATAAAATTATAACCTTTGAAAAATCAGCCCCTGTATAGCGTGATTTGTTGTTTCCTAAAGGGGACTATGCCACACCGTAAAAAATGGTTTGTACTTTGGCAAGTAAAATCCTTGGAAACCCAGTTGCCAAGAAAATCCTTTGTAAAACTACTAAGTTTTCTTGTAAATACTGCAAAAGATTTATTTGTACATGAAATATTTTTTTTTCTTCCAGAAAACAAATGTAATGAATTAATAACGGAGAATAACTATAAAAAAAATGTAATTTACGAAAGAAAAAAAATTACTCTTTTGCCAGCTCGCGAACTAGAACCCACACGCCTTACAGTATATTATCATCCGGCACGCTAACACAAGACCACTTGACTTATGAACGTAACGGTTATTTTTAAAATATACATAGCCTAACGTACCTGCAAAATATTAATAAAGTTATTTGATTAAGAGGATTAGATACATTTATTTCATTCTAAGTGATCTGTTGTTGAGTTGAGAGATTTAGACGTCTCTTAACGATTTAAGAGTTCTGAGTAGTTAGGAAACGTTAACACTTAATAAATAATACAATCAAGTTTTATTGAAATTGTTTTTTTATTATGATTATTTGAGTTATTCAAACTTGCAATAAATTAATTTTTGCACGCAACTAAACGGTTTTACGTCGTAGAGTGTCCGCCATTTTTCTGAAGCTCGTGGATACGGGTCAGTATAGAACAAACATTTCTTGAGGAATATTACAAACACAGCGCTTGTAGTTTTACAAACGAGTAGTTTTACAAGAGAAATCTTTGTACTGTTATAAGTATTTATTTGTAAAATTACTAACAATTTCTCAGCAAAAATTCAAAAAAAATTGTATAGTGCATGACAAGCGTTTTATATTTGTGTTAACAAAATTTGGTTAAATTGAACTTTTACTTATAATTAATGTGAACAAAAACAGGGAGAGAATGGTTTGTTGGTAATGCCTAGTAAGAAATAGTTCTTATGCAAAATATTACACCGAGTGCGCAAGAATGCGGTGCGTTGTCCTTTGGTGTGATTTTCTAGACTTGGTTAGGTTTTGTTTGCACGATTAAGACATTCACACAACTTAGCCTTAAATTAAAACTTCCGCTCGGAACAAGCGACAAGATAAACTCTAAATCCTTTCTTCTGTTATGTGAAAACTGTACGTAACATTTCCTCACATATATCACCAGTGCATCTACACCGTAGCGCGGAAGGCAATATATTTGTAATGGAGTATTTTTTATCGTGTTTAAAATTCTACAGGAACATAAGCTTCGTCGTTTTGTAATGACAATTACAACTTTTTAACCAGCTATTTAAATAAAAGAAAATAATGGAAAAATTAATTAGCATATTAACGTCCACTCCGTTATATTTATGGAAGTTCTCGAAAAATTCGAACAAAGATTATATTTCCGTACATTTACATTACTTTTGTCCTCGTAATTTTTCGAGCAGTTCTGAAATTTTCCCCAGCAACTTCCTTAACATTGTACGCTGCGATACGGATACGTAACTTAAGGACGTGACTAAAATGTCCCTATTGTGAATGCATGATACCTAGCACGTTACTTTCCGCAAAATTGCAGGTTTCTGAAATTCACTGTTAGGCCTACAACAAATGCGATTTACAAACAACATTAAAAAGAACTATTGCGAAAAATTAAGAGTACCATCCATCACATTCATGATACGATGTAAATCGTCACCACGGCAGGACATAATTAGTAAGCAATTAAGTTAGGCCTACGTGCAATTGCCGTCACGCCAAACAGTAGGACCTAATTAATATTACAATAATTTTCATTGCTGCGCCCGAGTAAGCAGAAAGGTTAACTGCTTAACGGTCTATCGTGCTACTTTTGTAATACAATATGATTGGCGTAACACTAAGTTTTAGGCGTAAAGTCTATTCGCGATTTCTTCACACTTTTTGCATTAAACCTTTGAAAAATCACCCCAAGCATAACGTGTTTAGTTATTTCCTAAATATGCGATGTATCACAAGCGTTTTATACCTCTGTTAACATAGAATTATATAATTTTTCATTAAATTGAAATTTTACGTATATTTTATTTATAAATTATAACATTTCATTTATAATAAATACGAATAAAAACAGTGGTAAAATCTGTATGTTGGTAGCGCCCAGTAAGAAATAGTTCATACGCAAAATATTATTACAACTGAGTGCGCACGAATTCGGTGCGTTGTCCTTTGGTGTAATTTTCTACACTTAGTTTAGCTTAGTTTACACGAGGCGGAGGAATATCCTGGAAGTAGAACTTTAGCAGAGCTACAGAAAAGTGCGAAGTAACCGCGAATGTATTATAAACAATATTTCGCAAACTTAAACCTGCTCGAGTTACTAACGACGGTGTAGTTCGTTATTAGCTTCTTTATCATTCGTGAACTTCCACATTCCCCCTAGTTTCATTGAACACAAAAACCATTTTCCACTGAAGGAGTTACTGCACGAGACATCAGTTAGGCGGGAAAGCAAGCTTACGTCGCGCCTTACGTTTCTAAATAGTTCCGCCTAATTGTTAAGTCATAGGCTCATAGGCTGAGGGTTAGCACAGCCTGCAGTATGCTAACTGGCGGGGTGGATAATCTCTCCGCATTGGCCATACGCACTTGATAGATTTGTTTGAAGTGGCGGAAATTATATCACCGCGAATTACAACAAACTACGGTCATCGAAAAAAGAGTAAACCACAAAAGATTCATTAAATACAAAAAAAAACTGCAAATCCACTAACTAAACATAAAAAAGTAAAAATCTACAACTGCACAAATAAAAAATACAAATACGGATAGATAAACTATATCTGTGAAAAAATTAGTTGTATTTATTCCCGACAATTAAGAAAAGCCTATTTATAATACTTTAGTTTCTCGTTCATAACGATTTTTTTAAAACTTTCCCCATCGAAACTCGTCATAAAATGTCGTACCATTGGAAGACAGGCGTTCAGTTACGTAATCCGTGGAATTGGAAACCACGCTTCATTATCTGTATAACGTGCGCAATTGTCTGCTTCGTAGGAACCCTTTTACAATTCAATATTACGGACGTATGTAACCAACATAGCAATGCTACACTCGAAACGCAACCCGAACACATCGTCGAGGGGCCGTTAGCCTATCGACTTCCGCATATTCTATCCCCCGCCAAGCCGCAATCTCCCACAGAACAAAGTGCATTACGTATTCAAAGACATTCTAGAAACCATAGTGAAGGCCACGGAAAATGCTTCCACCAACATGGCGGCCACACGGCCCTACTATAAATCGAAGCGTGTCCATTCGTATTTTCCGTCATGATCTTTAATGCTGCAATACGGTTTCTTCCGCGCCTAATAAAACTAACGTGGAAAACTACTACCGAATGTATAGAAGGCCGCTATTAATGTGCACATTTAATGGCAATTACACGCGTTATATATCCGCAAATATATTGTGCACATAAATTATCTTAATCGTAAAAAATAAAATTATTATCAGTAATTTGCTTATCGTGTCGATTTTCTACTGTCGCATATATATCTGAATGAAAGAAATACGATTGGCTCGTTCCTTCCCAGAAATATAATTAGGCTAAATTAAAAAAAAAAATTCGACAGCTTACAATAAACGTATAATTTTTTTAAACGGAATTAATTTTCAAAACCTCCCGTCTGTCAATTTTAAAAAAATTAAGTAAAAAAAATTGTTACTGTTCTATGCACTTTCTTATGCCACGCCTTAAGGGAACCATTTTTTTTTACTCTTGTTTTAATCCACACACGCATAAATCGGCTGCTAAAAAAATCCTACTGCTCTAACAATATGCGTATGCTAAAAAAAAAAAGGATTTGAAACCATTATTCAACACCTTTTGCCCCCTTCAAGAGGAATTCATTCAATTTCACGGAAATGACAATTTTTTTAACGTAGGTTTTCAGCAGCATCAGCAAAAAAAAAATCGCTACTGCCGTGCCGATACACGAATGTTAAAATTGGAACTGAGACAGTTTATTCAACACGTAATGTCCGCCACTGCAGAAGTAACACGCAGCTACGCGCTTGTCCAGCGGCGGGAAGAAGGAATAAAAGAGCAACTTACAGAGGAGCCGAGGTCGATGTAACGTGCAGACGGTCTGTGCACGCAGCCACGTCGCGAGACTACCCAACACAAAATGGCGTGGGCTCACAGCTTCCGCGCACTCGCCACGCGCGCACGAACCCGCTGCGTGATCGCCGCAAGGCGCATGCGCGCGCAGCGACCACAGCGCCCGCCGCGGTCAGCGACACAACTACCACTACGTGACCCGACAACACTACTCAACTACGCTAGTCAAAAAATACACTAAATGTCTACTTTGAAATTAAAAAAAAAACCATTAGTAGTTAATAAATACTGTTGATTATTTTACAAAACGTATTATAACGGCACGAAATTTGAGGTAAAGTGTTCTAGCCGAATGAGAAACTTACGTCGACGAAAAAAAAAACTTTGTATATATGTTAACAAATCTTCGAATCTAATACCGATCAATTATCGCATTACTTTGCACTTAAGCGAGTGTGTAATTTTAAAAGTCAATTATTTTTAGAATGAGGAGGTTATAATTTTCCGCGTTCTAAAATGCGGGGATTAAGTGAAGAAAAAGCATGAAGAGAAAACATGGCGCAGAGAATTGCAAAATGGAGGCCAGCGACCATAGAGTTGTCCTGCAGACCCGACAACCTACCACACGCAATGCACCCAAACCTCAGTTATTTATTCAATGGCCTTTTCTCTAGTTTTAACCCCACACCAGGTACCAAGGTATTTCGGTCATTGTTTTCTTATGCAGGTACAATCGTAAAAAAAACTCGGATGNTAACCCCACACCAGGTACCAAGGTATTTCGGTCATTGTTTTCTTATGCAGGTACAATCGTAAAAAAAACTCGGATGCACAGATGCTTGAAATTCAACTAATTATAAACTTATTTAGCGAAAAATTTCCGGGTATCTTAGTAATAAATAGAAATCGGAAATTTCCGCGAATTAATTCGAGGACAAGCCAAGATCTCGACAACGTGTACAATTGAGAAATTTTTCCGTCATTGGAGCGTAGTTAACAAGGCACGACTCCGCGCCAATAACAGACCAGCAAAGAAACTAGCCCGAGTGTTGCCGCAGAAACAGCCAATGAACGTCNAGCACGACTCCGCGCCAATAACAGACCAGCAAAGAAACTAGCCCGAGTGTTGCCGCAGAAACAGCCAATGAACGTCCAGCTTGAGGCCCGAGAACGGATAGGACCGCGGAATGTAGCCTTAAGAGGTCAATGAACTCCCGAAATATTCCTGTTACCAAGAGACGCCAAAATTAAGTTCCGTGCTCGTACATTCAGCACTGGAGACGCTCTTAACTCGGATTGGCTGGGTAATTTCCAGAGACACGTGCCAATAACAGAAAGGAAATTCAAGTGCGCATGTAGGATGTGTCTCTACCTGTCCCTAGCGATAAATACGGACTGGGAAATTACGCGAATTCATTTTAGAACAATCTAGACTTAAAACACGTGTATTTCTGTTGTTTGTAATTGGACCAGAGTAAGTTAGACACGCCCTGGCGAACTCTGAGCCAATAACATGCGTGCAAGGGAACAAGCACCGTGACACCTGGTCTGAGGTGAAACTGACTACACCTGGAACAGCAGCCAATGAACTGAAAGCAGACGCTCGGAAATACGTAAGTGTGTTCTAGTCTACAGGTCGTTCAAAACGCGACATTTTCATGTTCCTAGCGATAAAAAAAAGAAGGTGGTTGTCATGCGAATACTTGCCCGGAGCAGCAGCCGAGGTGGGGTGTCTGCACCTCGGGTAGACCCCCGGAGACCAGACATGAAGAGCACTCACTAAGCCAATGCTGAGGACCAGGTCAGGGGACCCACCACCGCACCACACCACAGTCGACGGACGAATGAACCGCCGCGGAAGACGAAACCCGGCGCCAAAGGGCCGCGGAGGCCACGCCCCCTTCCCCGCCGACAACCTCCCCTCCCACCTCCCCGGCTGGCGCGCGCCCATTGGCCCGCGGCTGGCGCAGCGCGCTCTTCATTGGCCGGCTGTGCGGGCGATCGTTACCGAGCTGCCACGAGCCCGGGTTGATAAACTCGGAGGGGGAAAATGGCGCTGGAGTCCGCGTTTCAAACTGGCGACCGTTAACTGCTCGCCTCCTCGCGATTTGGCGGGAAATCCGGGCAGCAGCTTCAGGGTTCACGACACAATGGCTTTCTATCGCTAACAAAAAAAAACCGCACATTAACTATCAGGGGCGTAAGCAGAAGGGGGATATCATACATACCCCCATTCTGAAATTAAAATAAAATATTCAAAAATAAAATTCGAAAAAATTTTATATATAAGAAATGTATGGTCCCCCATGAACATGAAAGATGTTCATAGCATTTTGTGGTTCCATATCTGTATATTAACCCATTGGTTGTAAATAATTTTGTGAACTAATAATTCTTAATATATGAGCATTGGCTTTTTAAAAATAGAAATTTGTAATTCCTGGCTGTTAGCTGTAGTCTCTTTGCGGTATCTTAACAAATCTTGAATCATACCTTTGGAAAATCGCCCCATGTATGTCGTGTTTAGTTATTTCCTACATGTCATGATCACAAGCATTTTATATATACTTGTGTTAGCATAATGGTAGGTACATTATTTTTGGTTAAACTAAAGTTTTACTTATATTTTATTTATAAACGATATTTAATTTATAATTAATAAAAATACAGAGGAAATAGATGTGTTGGTAATGCCCAAAAAGAAGTAGTTCTCATGAAAATATTATTAAACTAAGTGAGGACGAATGCGGTGCGTGGTCCTTGCTGTAATTGTCTAGACTTTGCCTGCATGAGGTGAAGAACTATCCTGCCTGCATGAGGTGAAGGACTGTCCTGCCTTTATGAGGTGAAGGACTATCCTGCCTTTATGAGGTGAAGGACTATCCTGCCTTTATGAGGTGAAGGACTATCCTGCCTGCATGAGGCGAAGGACTATCCTGCCCGCATGGGGTGAAGGACTGTCCTGCCTGCATGGGGTGAAGGACTGCCCTGCCTGCATGAGGTGAAGGACTATCCTGCCTGCATGAGGTGAAGGACTATCCTGCCTGCATGAGGTGAAGGACTATCCTGCCTGCATGAGGTGAAGGACTATCCTGCCTGCATGAGGTGAAGGACTATCCTGCCTGCATGAGGTGAAGGACTACCCTGCTTGCATGAGGTGAAGGACTACCCTGCCTGCATGAGGTGAAGGACTATCCTGCCTGCATGAGGTGAAGGACTGTCCTGCCTGCATGAGGTGAAGGACTATCCTGCCTGCATGAGGTGATGGACTATCCTGCCGGAAGTCGAACTTCAGCAGTTCTTCAGAAATGTCGAAAGTAACCATGAATGCACTATACGCCTCTAGCTGCACGAATTACGTTCATTGCAAACGTACCAACCTGTCGAATTTGTATTTCACAATTCCATTCGAAATTAAAGTTAAAATATATATTTTTTCTCTTAAATAAAATATTAATTACATTTCAAATAATGACCGAAAATTAGTTGAATATTTATTTAACCCCATTCGTGAAAGTTTTCAAATGAAGTCGCCAAGCAAAGCGTGAAAGTTTTGAGATTCATTGAAACCTACGCATTATTCTTGGTTCAGTATACGAGAAAGACCATGTTGGATTATAATTTTTTTTGCACTACGTATTTTACAATTAATGCAATGTCTAATTAACAACGTAAAAGAAAAATAAATTTTTGTTTTATATCTTATAGATACTTCTTAACTTTCGTTCATGTGTTTCAATAGAATAATATGCTATTAATTGGAATACATAATTTTTTAAACCACTAGTAAAAATATCCTTACGCTAAAATGTTGAATATAACTTTTTATAGAAATAGAAATGTAGTATTTATAAATGAGTACCAACTTGAAAAGAATTATCAGGCAAAACATTTTAAACATTTATTTATGCGCGTAACTTAAAAATGTTGTAGGTATAACACAATGTGTTTGTTGTTGAGCCTACAGAATAAGCCTAGTATTACAGTGCCTACTCGTGTAAATTGTCTAGCATAAATTGTATATTTATACAGGTATTATTTGTTGAATAATATTATCAAGACTTATGCATTATCAAGACTACAGCAGCGATAGACAATCGCAAGGAACAGCATATACAAAAACCTTTTCATCGCTTTGAAAGAACTAAAGTGATAATAGCGCTAAACTAGTTTATTATAGATTCCCTATACCGTACCAGAGTATAGACCTAGCTTACACTCTACATTCGCAGTGAAGTGCAACTACTCGAATCAGTGAAAACCGCTCCACTTAGAATCAGTGGAAAACCACTAATATTTCAGTGAAAAATTTTCTCAGATGGAATTAGTGACGGCCAACTGCAGCAGCGAATTAAATATGGATTTTATAGAATTTAGCCAAACAATTACGACAAATGAACATATTTACGATAGTTTACTATTTATAGGTATTACGCAATTTAGCGTAGTTTAAAAAAGTAGAAACATTTCCGGAGGTGGCCGGGATTGAAATAGCATTCTCTTTCCATTTCGCTTTTAGGCCGTTACCTTGCCATCTGCGCTAAGTCAAGTTGATAAAAAGGAGGAAAATACATGTTTTATGGTTATAGTTACCTGATTGAAAGCATGTCGTTTGAAATTGTATACCTGTTACGTTTCGTTTTCGGTTGCAAGTGGTACCGTTATAGTGCATATGAGTGCACTCTCTCCACATCATGTGCAGTTTAAACCTTAACAGATCGCCGTGATGATTACATGCAAACGAAATGAAAGACGGAATGTTCACGTTACCTCGTGAGATGGTGTTTTGAAAGACGAAACACATTCTAGAAAGTATTTTGTATGGTTCTATTAGTTTATTCGTTGTTATTTTACACGTTGTTTGACGGCCATTTATCACTGAAAAACAGTGGAAAAAAAAATGTCTGATGAATCAGTGGAAAATGTCACTGAATCAATGAGTAAAGGGAAATGGGCATTTTTTTTTTCCCACAGATTCATCACTTAAGTTCACTGGAGTGACTGTTGAATCGGTCAGGTGTTGTTAACTGATTGAAACAGTGTAATTCCCACCAATTCAGATTTAGAGTGTAGGCCTAAACCTGTGGGTAATTAGGCCTACATTGAGTTCCAGACATCTAAAATATTAGGCCTATCTTATCACTTTTCACGGATCACTAGAATATGCACCACAATCCCACTAGAGTATTAGGACTAATAACTTACAAAATCACTCGTGCACGATTCCTATGTTATTGCATCAAGTCCTTAAAACTCTATTGGAAAATACTCAATGGTGAATGTTTTAAGGCACTACTGTACTGAAATAGAATAAACACCTTAGTTAAAATTATCCCCGTCGATTTAAGTTAGTTTACTTAATCTCAAACGCGGAGTTGGGCCTGCCTATATGTCTATTCGATTTATCTCCACACTTTTTGAAGCAAACCTTTGCAAAATCACCCCATTTATAATATGTTTGGTTGTTTATTAAATGCGTCATACCGCAAGCATTCTGCTGTTAACACGAAAGTATCTATCTCATTTTTGCTTAAATCTAACTATTACTTAGGCCTATATGTTAACTATTAATCATAATAAGTATTGCATTTCTAGTTGGTATGTATAAAAACAGAGATAAAATGCAAGTGTGTTGGTAATGCCTAGTAAGAAATAGTTCTTGTGTAAAATATTATTAAACTGCAGGTGCACAAATGCGATGCGTTGTTCCTTTGGTGTAATTTTATACACCTAGGTAGTTAAGTTTTAATCTACTCTGGTTGGCGAGGGAAGCTCAATGCTTTCAGTTTGGCAACTAACATTCTTCGCCAAGAGTGCACTGGTATCGCATGTGTACCGGATTTTTTTCCGTTTTGTATGTACGTGAACGGGGTGATTGTAATTTAAATTAAATAATTGCAGTTGTGTAGAATTGCCTTATTTGTATTGTGTAGGAACCTACGTAACGAACAACCTTTGTTCTTCGCACTAGAGTGAAAATACTTGGAAGTATGTTCACGTGTTCAATCTATATCATTACTGGATTTAGAAAAGGCGGCTTACTCAAGTATTTTATTTAAATATAACTGAATCCGGGGGAAAATACTGAAATGTTTAAAAATATATTTTTTACGCCTATATTTATTTCGCAATTGAATTCGTGACGTTTTTCCATAGAAATGAGCTTGCTTATAAACACTCAACGCCAAATAAAGTTGTATTTTTACTGTTTGTTAAGAACGGTGACGAAATAAAGCTAATACTTGAAAATTTTAGCTTGGCAAGTATATAACACAATTTGAGCCAAACAAGAACTTTTACTTATAAAACTATAGAACGTCTCCACTTCGCATTAAAAAAAAAGCTATCTCTTTGGAACAGCAGCGCACCTTGAGGCAGAAATTGTCCCTATGGCAAACTCCCTCATAATAAACCTCGTTTTGTTCCTAACCTGAGGAGAATAAACCTTAAGGCGGAGGAATAACCTGAAAGGAGAACTTTAGCCGGGTTTTCACACAAGTTGGAAGTTAACATGAACGGACTGTACGATGTCTATAATAAGGTCGAGGGGGCCGCGGTGGCTGAGCGGTTAACCTGCTCACCTCCCACCGAGGTGAACCGGGTTCAATCCCCGGCCGAGTCTCCCGGATTTTCCATGACGGAATCGTGCCGGACGATGCCGCTGGTCGGCGGGTTTTCTCGGGGATCTCCTGTTTCCCTCACCCTTGCATTCCAGCGCTGGTCCATTCTCACCTCAGTTCACTCTCATCGGCTCTCAAGATCTCGTTGTTCAAGAGCCGCCCAAATCTCTTTAACACAACACAAGAGTAATAAGGTTGATTATAGTGATTATAGGATCGTCAAATTAACTGCAAAAAAAAATATATATATATATGGATCCTACGTTACTTACCAGTGCACGAAACAGAGAGAAGATAAACGTTTTTCCAGAGCTTAGAAAACCCGTTACTCAGGTCTTAATAGCTCGCCGGGTTATGATACAACGACTCCAATAATATCCAGCACGACGGATGCTAAAGACGTGAGATTTTTGAAAGGCGGCGTAGAGATGGATAGTTGACGCATGACAAGCTTCCTGTGCGAGTCCTCGAGTCCGTCTTGAGTTCGAGGAAGAGCGTAACTACTGCAGGAGGAGAGGAACAAGTGCAGAGAAGGACAGAAGTGACGCAACGAGCGGAACATGACGCCGCGTCAAACAGAAAATTACGTAATAACAAAAAACTATTCACGGAGAAGGTTAAACTGGGAGAAGGGGAACGNGAACAAGTGCAGAGAAGGACAGAAGTGACGCAACGAGCGGAACATGACGCCGCGTCAAACAGAAAATTACGTAATAAAAAAAAACTATTCACGGAGAAGGTTAAACTGGGAGAAGGGGAACGAAAAAAAAAATTGGAGGGAAATCGAGATAATGAATGCTGAAGCCCAAGTATAGCTTAAACAAAACAAGAGCAAACAAAAATTAATGAATTTTCAAATAAATAAATAAAAAGAGCGTGCAACTATAAAAGCTCGCATCGGAGTTAATTATAAACAAGTTATGAATATGACATCACTGGTAACGGAATCGAACCTCCAGTTAAATACGACAGCCTCCACATGCATCTCGCAGTAAAACAAACGCAACACTGAGACGTATTTAAGTGAAACGTGCACAGAATTGTCTAAATAAACGACAATCCTTGCGTGTGAATGCGGAATGTCTAACTATTAATGGAAATCAGCCACTTCACCATGGGTCGAAATTCTTAAATTAAAACTGCAGTTACGTTAAATTGACATTAGAATACACCTTCTAATGGACACTAATTCCAACACGCCAATAACTTCTCACAAGATTGTAGCCAAGAAGATCATTCTCAATGCAAAAAGTATGTATTCAACGTGACATTTCTCAAAGAATACTGGCCTGTTAAGAAATATTAACGATTTCTATGTTTAATAAGTTTTCTAAAATCTAATATTAAAATTTAAAATTTACATTTTACAAAAACACAAAAAAGAGAATTATATTTTTTTTTAACGTGGCAATATTTTCTGAGAAAGTGGCGTTAATATATAAATATATATATATATATATTTGCATTAAGAAAATGAGAAGGAATTTCTTTAACGTTGCTAGGCAGAATTTGTCGAAAATTAAATAAAGCATTATAAGTAAAAGTTTAATTGAACCAAAAATAAGGTACTATTATGTAAACAGAATTATAAAACGCTTATGTGATATGTGACATGTATAGGGAATAACCACGTGCGTCATACAAGGGGTGATTTTTCGAAGGTTTGATTTAAATAATGAGAAAGATGCGAATAGACTCGTACAAGGACTGTCTGGAAAGATGCCTACAAGCAGCTTGCCATCATCAACTTTCCACAGTTCACCTGAAGAGAATTAATGAAAAGAGCGAGTTTCGTCTACCCCCCTCCCCTTTTTCACTCTCTCGCTGAAATACCTTAGGTTACGTATAACAATTAGGCCTCCTGCAATTTACAGACACAACGCTATGACTAAACGGAAAAAAAAACCCTACCGCGCAGGTAACGAATTTTGAAAATATTTGACGATATTTCATAACAGTTGGTTTAATAACGAGTAGCCAGCACAGAGGTAAGAGCAGAAGAGTTGTGAAATCTGGTTTCACAGCAACCAAACTTCTGTACCAGCAAGAGACTATTATGTCAATAGCTGTTATGTTTATTGCAGTAACAATATGAAGTTGCTTGGGTCTACCGAATGAACTACCTATTCTCTAGGAGGAACAGAATGAACCACTTTTCTTTCGGTGCATTTCCTACACTCTTAAAAAAAAATTCTGGTAAACTTCCTTAACTGAATTGGAAGGTTTTTTAAACCCATATATCGTATGGAAATAACACCACACATCTGCTTACAAATATAGGAATATTTAGCGTCGCTACTATACAAAGTTGTGAAGTTTCCGACGCATTTGACTTTCCTGAGATCATGTAGGAACACTAGCGTTAATGCACGGGAAATAACTTCAGCATTCACATTTCCTCACTCTACGTACACACACACATATAGTAAATTTGCAAATAGTTTCTTTAAGAGTGTATGCCTGCGATGCGCAATTCCGAAGCTTTGTCGTTAATTATTCGAAAATAAAAATATTCTATGCGTAGGCCTAACATGTAGGCAACTTAACTGAAATCACTGATTCGGACGAGTAGCTTATTTCCAGTCACTATGTATTCATTTAAGCGCTTCCTGGTAGCAGTAACAGTGAAATTCACTGACAAACTGTGACTTGGGAGTCACGTGTACTGATAAAGTACAAATAGTGGGGGGAAAAAAAAAAAAAATCCATACAGTTTATTAGCGGTAGCTTTCGTATATTTGTTCAGCCAAATGTTAAAGCAGATTGTTTCCCAACTTTATACAGGCTGATGCATGTATGGAGTTTTAGGTATAGGTCCACCCGATTTTCGCTAAAAGACTTGAATACCCCACGCGAACGTCAGCAGTTTCCTTTTGCTTATTGGCCACTTGTCTTTGCTGGGAGACTTTTTTTTTAACTCGAGTGGCCAAACAGAATTAGGTCAACCTGATACTGTTACATGTGCGTGATTCGTGGGCAAACAGCAAAGATGCGTAACACGCAAATCATAAAGCCACGAGAGTGGAAATGAGCTAAGCTAAAAGGTTATAAAATACAACTGGTCCTGAAATATTTTCACGAAAATCTGGTTCCCCTTCCATCGGATATAGGTGTAGGTTTGGAACTTCCATTGTTATTTTCAAAGTTTACAGTGTAGCAGTCAACTGTTTCTAGGTTTTTCAAAAAAAAAATGTTCGACACAGCTAACACGTAACTTCCGTAATTTTGGATCAGTTTTCGTAAACACATTAAGACATACAGGCCTACTCCATTTTTAAACCACAAAACCCGTTCAACTTTCCCCTACAGTGTTAAAAGTGAAGCCAGATTAAAAATCAACTCAACATTTCAGTGATAGCGTCGTGAGTGAATGAGTGAAGTGAAGAGATTTGGGCGGCTCTTAACAGCGAGGTCTTGAGAGCCGATGAGGGTGAGTGAGGTAAATCTGGCCCAGCGCCGGAATGAAAAGGCGGGGGAAACGAGAGATCCCCGAGAAAACCCGCCGACCAGCAGCATCTTACGGCACTATTCCCAAATGCGAAAATACGGGAGAGACCCGGCCGGGGATTGAACCTTGGTGAGAGGCGAGCAGTCTAACCGCTCAGCCACCGCGGCCCCAATAGCGTCATGAGATTTTGTCAAATATTATTTATACTGTAATTACAGATAGGCCTTCTGGAAATATTCGTGAGTTTCGTTACGTATACGCGCTGTACTAAAGTTCCTTTCTAAGATTGCTATAGGTATAATCTTTACTTCTCCTTAAATTAGTATTTTTAATATAGTTTTTTAGCAGAATATTACCAAACTGAAAGCGCACGAATGAGGTGCGTTGCCCCTTTAGTGTTATTTTAGAGACGTAAGTTTGTTACATGAGGCGGAGGAATATCCTGATGAAAGTAGAACTTTGAGAAAATTCGGAAGTAGCCGAGAATGGTATATAAATGAAAGGTGTATGTATATACACGTGGAAGGGTGGTGATGTCCGGCAGTAACAGAAGAGGGATGAAGAGGGAGGGAGCGAGGCTACACGAGGCGGTGCGAGGCTACGTAGAGTCCGCGCACGTGCCTCGCAAAAAGGCGCCGGCACAACTGGCGATTTTTTTTTTAACTAACCTACTCTGAAACTAAGTGTTATGTGCGAGCCCGCGGTAGGGACTTAGTCTCAGGGCTAAGTCCCATACGCCTACTAGGGAAGGGAATCATGCAAGGAGACATGCATCGCGGTAGAGAGGGATTGGGCTGCCATGACCTCGTTTCGGCCATGACAACCTCCCTGAGTGTACTTACAGCTAAACTACTATACCAACAAGAGAAAGGGGAAAAACCGGCATAGTCACCGTAAAAGCCCTTTCGGCAGGAAATAATTATAAATTGTTGCATGCATTAACAGAAAATGCTACAGGAGACAGATCGATGGAAACCATGCTCTTTATCAGTGGGTAGAGAGAATACAAGTAGTATGTTGAGGGGGAGGGGGAACTGGCGAATGTAGGCCACGGCCTCTGCCACGTGCGTGGCCAGCTTTGTCGCGCGCGTACCGCAATTGTCGCGCCCCGAGGTACCACAATCCTCGCACGCCCGCCCACCGCCTTCTAGGGACACTCGTGGAGAACCAGGTCGGAGGCCTACATGTAAAGTCAACTCTGGCACTTCCCCCCTCTCACCCCCTCCCCACTCCCTTACTTTTCATACTTCACTACGGGCCGTTTCAAGTCTTTCTATAGGTTACGCAAGGCGAAGTGAGTGAGCACTTTTTAAGGCCCTCCCAATACGCATTAACCACTGAGAAATATATTGTGAAATTTACACACTGTGTTTATTAGTCACATGGTAATGTTTGTATTAAAAATTTGCTGGAAGATAGAAACTGGCTCGGGGATCTCCCGTTTCCCCGCTCTTGCATTCCGGCGCTGCTTCACCCTCATCAGCTATCACTATTTTTGCCATAAATTCCATTTAAAAACGTTTAAACGAAATTTTTCGCATGACACGACATAAGTAAAGTTTTATGAAACTATTACAACTCTACCCCGTTCATTAATTTTTAACTAGCGACTGCAGGCGAGAAAAAGTAAATTTGTGTTGTCTGCCTTCCCATAAATGATGTAGGCAACAGTACATGTTTCAAAACGTGTGCAAAGCAATGCCCTATGCCTTATCGACGCCCAAAATAAAATACGTGTGGCAAGTTACAGCGACAATCTGGTAAATTCAAGATGGCGGGAAGAGCCGCCCAAATCTCTCGCGAAATTCTCGGATATTTACTATGACGCGTAATGAAGCGGGACTTATATACAGGGTGTAACTGGACGCAGTTGACTCCCGGAATAAATTTAACCATTCAGTATCCGTGTCCGCCTCAATGAACATGTNTACAACTCTACCCCGTTCATTAATTTTTAACTAGCGACTGCAGGCGAGAAAAAGTAAATTTGTGTTGTCTGCCTTCACATAAATGATGTAGGCAACAGTACATGTTTCAAAACGTGTGCAAAGCAATGCCCTATGCCTTATCGACGCCCAAAATAAAATACGTGTGGCAAGTTACAGCGACAATCTCGTAAATTCAAGATGGCGGGAAGAGCCGCCCAAATCTCTCGCGAAATTCTCGGATATTTACTATGACGCGGAATGAAGCGGGACGTATATACCGGGTGTAACTGGACGCAGTTGACTCCCGGAATAAATTTAACCATTCAGTATCCGTGTCCGCCTCAATGAACATGTNCGGGTGTAACTGGACGCAGTTGACTCCCGGAATAAATTTAACCATTCAGTATCCGTGTCCGCCTCAATGAACATGTTGCAGACTAAGGACGTCCATGACCAGGGCTGTACATCAGAGCAAGGATTACTGCGACAGTGCAGTCAGTTATAAGTAACGTGTCCTGCGCATGTTTACACACTGGACTGTGAATGGTTCATATCAATGTCTTCATTTTCGCGTCACAAGATGGCGGCAACCTAGACTCCACGGCCCTGTACAAGCTCTACAGTAGAGGTCGCTTGTTCAATGTCTGCCGCCACAGACAGAACCAACTCTCCTGTTTGACCCGGCCACACGGAGTGAAGCTAACAGATGGCTCAGTGTTTACTATTGGTCGAGAGTCCTGCAGGGCGTGTCAGAGAGCACACAGGAAACTTAACACATGCTTGTATGCCGTCTACCTTGGGACTTAATTATAACGCGAAATTATAGTGTGTCTGCCAATGTCTGTTAAGCACCAAGCACGTATTTCACTGGTTACGAGGATGGAGCAAGTGACGAAATTAAAATACGGACCAAAATATATTATTCGACTGCGACACCAAAAAAATTATAACCAGTGGCGGACCGAGCGGTTCAGAGTTCAATTACGAGCTGAGTGTCGCATTTTGATATGCGCCGCGCTTGAGTGGAGTGTGCTTGGTGATAAGGCGTGTTCCGAGTGAAGTAAGGACTTTTCAAATCAACCGTTGGAAAGATTACACACAGCCCATAACACGCCGGCACTCACAGCCCACTTAGGGAATTAATTAATAGAAATAGTTCTATGACTTGACGTTGTGTCGCGAGTTTATAATTCTATATTTATGGCTACTGAGAGCACGATATTTTTTTTTCTGTTTTATATAAATGAGAACCCGAATTTGTATTTTAGTAGCCCAACATATTTGCTTTCCTAACAATCCCACAATTTCGCATGAATAAATTGAGACGGTCCACGACAATATTAATCTTACACGTTGCGGAATGATACATGATAAATAAAGTAGATCCCCAGTGGAAGGAGAGATATGGGTGGCTCTTAACATCGAGGTATTGAGAGCCAATGAGGGCGATGCGAAGTGATTATGGAGCAGCGCAAGGGCGGGAGAAACGGGATACCCCCTAAAAAACCCACCGACCAGCGGCATCGTCCGCCACGATTCCCACATGCGGAAATCCTAAGAGAGGCCTGACCGGGAATCGAACCCGGAGGCGAGTAGTCTGACCACTACACCACCGCGGCTCCAATATAAATAACTTGAAAAATGTTATATAGGTAGCATTAACACCGGCCTTCCTTAATGGGTGCATCAGAATGCAGAAACAAACATTATTAAAATACTAAAAAAAAAAGTATTATACAAACATGACACATGAGAGTCGCGGTATAAACACAAGAATGAATACAATCTATCAATTCAATGAACAACTCTATAAAAGTGTTCCAATTATTTTAGTAAAATTTTTATTTGCGAAATCTCACGCTTGCCCCTAAAATNTGAACAACTCTATAAAAGTGTTCCAATTATTTTAGTAAAATTTTTATTTGCGAAATCTCACGCTTGCCCCTAAAATGATTCTACTATGCCAAAGCTTACTGTGTCCACATATTTCGATCCATACTTCCATACATCCATCCATAAGCGTTTTATAACTTTCTTAACATGCAAGTATCTTATTATTAGTTTAATTAAAGTTTTATCTGTATTTTATTTATAAACTCTAATATATCATNCTTAACATGCAAGTATCTTATTATTAGTTTAATTAAAGTTTTATCTGTATTTTATTTATAAACTCTAATATATCATTTATAATAAATATGAATAAAAACGGTGAGAAAACATGTGAGTTGGTAGTTCCTAGTAAAAAAATGGTTCTTATGCAAAATATTGTAACAACTGAGGGCGCACGATTTCGGTGCAATTTTCTAGACTTACTTGGACTTGGTTTGCACAAGGCGGAGGAATATTCTGGAAGTAGAACTTTAGCAGGGCTTCATAAAAGCGTGTGAAGTAAACCGTGAATGGATTATAATATAATCCGCGAGTGTTGCAGATACAAAACTAAACAGAGCTACGCTTGCATCTTCTGCCCCAAACATATTCAAATGTTTTATTCAACATACTGATGATATTGTACACAGTTGCATAGTTATTATTTAGAAGCCAAAATCGCGCCAACACCTTATCGGCAGGGACTTGGCGTTCTGAACGACCCGTAGGCTAAACTCTACAGTCCTATATCTCTATGTCCCAGTGTGCAGCCAATCAGTGGCGGATCTAGAAACGCACTAACCCAGTCAGAACCAGCGTGCACAATTGTGTACATTACACATGTGTATAGGCTATCCACGGTAAAGTGAGCCCTTTTGAAAGCCCTCTCATTTGGAATAATAGTCAATTAATATATTTAATTTTAGCCTTAGACGTTAACTTGCGAGTGCAGTGGAATATATACACACACCGTGTTTATTAGCATGGCAATATTTATTTTTTAAAATGTGGTTAGAGGATAGAAAAATGACTGAAAGGAAAAAGTAACTAGGGCCTCAGAAGTGCTCACTTTACCGCGAACAGCATATAGGTAGGGCCAGTGACTTTTCGCGTAAAAACCGGAGCACACGGTAGACTTCAATACTATATACACACCTCAGCTGTTGTTATACCTCCATTGGCTGCTGGTGCCGTGTCCGTCTTTGACCAAGCCACTCAGGACTAAGTAACTCCGACACTGAACCTTCGTGATTCGTGCGCAAACGGTTAACACGGGCCAGAACATTTTTTAAGCCAATCAAAGAAGCTGGACGACCCTACAGTGCTTTGGACTGTATATTGTCTCGAAATATTTTTACGAAATATCAATGCCCCCTACCTATAGGCAATTATATGTCTGTATTTCACACTGCGAAGCTCAATGACCAGTGATCTTACCTGTGGGTAGATGATTCGCAAACCGTCTTTCTGGTCTAGCTCATGATTGGTTCATATAACTGCAGCCGAACATACAGCCTACAGCTCATTGGCTGTGACAACGAAACACGTGTTGTGTCGACTTGAGACAGCATGCCTCACAACATTTCTTTTTGCAAAACCTGGAACCGTAAATTGAAGTAAGTCTAAAAGGGTTTTGGAGGCGGCTACTTGAGGAAATG
>NQII01000926.1:417763-441786 GCA_002778355.1 Clitarchus hookeri | reverse complement strand
ATGTAAAAATCCGATTTTTCGAAATTATATTTTACTTCGCTAAAAATTACGTTGCCCGCAAAATGTTTTTAAATTTCGCCAAATCAAACAACATTCGCCATCTTGTGTGACAGTTGATATCATTGCATTACTCTTAAAAAAAGTTACAAGCGTAATTTTATCTTAACAGAATTAATCAGTGAAAAAATACTGTTCCCCTTTAATGCTGGTAATTTACATGGTTATTTACCGTGCTGGCCTAAAAATTATTACGTTTCCATTGTGGAACGAGAGTCAGGTTCAAATCCGTTCCGTCCAATATTAATGTCTGGTTCTGGTCCGTACCACATCCACAAATATACGTGTTTTATTTGCGCGAATATTCGTTTACTGACTTGAAACAAAGAAATGCCTGCAATTATAATGGTTTACCTATTTTCGACGTGAGTAATTTAAAAAAAAAATAGTGATCGAATTATCAAAAATAAATTACGTGGTTGTTAACAATTGAAATGTTTCACAACTAGTTGTGTATACTAACTTTTGAGGTTAGGGAGTGTCTGTTTACCTGCCCTTGGCGCTACTGAATTTTGGTAGTACCAGTTTTAAGATAGTTTTTTCACAGATAAACAATAGTTCCGAATATATTTTGGTTTTCGGACAGAATATATGATCGATGGATGCGGGTAAATTAATGATTTAAGGGCGTAGCATGCGGGTTTTTTTAACATTGTTTATATATATTTGTTGCGACCATCCAAAAAAAATCGACTGATACGGGGAAACGACATAAACGGGAACGCAAGTGTAGCACTGTAGTGAGCAAAGCACTCCAATTATGGCAAGTTGAAAACAGCATCTTCTTAGGGCAAAATATCGGTTATAATATCGGCGATTTAAACATGAATTGCACACAATTCCGATAATCACGATATCGGCCGGTTTCGATATATCGGTACCGGTATCGGCTCAGCCCTAGTTCAAAGCATAGACTAAAGGTGAGGTAGACAGCTTATTCGTCTTCTACGCATGTACCCCAGGGGAACACAACTGTCAAAGCCACTTGGTCAACTGTGATGAACGCGTTTGTTTATATCTTAATTTTCTTTCTACAAACAAGCACTTTTATATGAATAAGATACTTGCAATAATTTTAATATAATCCAACTGCATTACAAATTGGTAGGGGCAGGAAAATTACGCGTTTTGAACGACTCGTAGGCTAGATTCCACTGTCCTATGCACTTTCGAGCCTCCGCTTTCTGTTAATTGGCTGCTGCCCCAATGTGTGGCCAGTTTGACCTCAGACCAGGTGGCACGTGAACTGGTGCTTGTTTTCCCACGGGTCTTGTTATTGGCTCAGAGTTCACCTGGGCGTCTCTAGTTAACTGCGGTCCAATTGTAAACATTACGGAAATGTAGCCTACATGTGTTTGAAATATAGCTTGTCTTACTTACATGNTAACTGCGGTCCAATTGTAAACATTACGGAAATGTAGCCTACATGTGTTTGAAATATAGCTTGTCTTACTTACATGCAATTTTCCAGTTCCTATACAAATTGGTTATGAGGAAGCATAAAATAAATCAAAGTACTTGTTTACTTAACATTATTCTAACCTCAAATCCAATCCACGCCGTTTTTCGCTAGACGTGTTGGCAGGTGAGCATTTCAATGTTGGGACATGGAGACTGGTTGTGCGCAGCCAGCGAGATCCCTCTACCTCATCTTTTGTGTGTGGTTCAAAGAGTGCGGATGTCATGTTACGGCAAAGTCCGCGCAACTNTGAGATCCCTCTACCTCATCTTTTGTGTGTGGTTCAAAGAGTGCGGATGTCATGTTACGGCAAAGTCCGCGCAACTCATCTCAATTCAGGCGACGTAACATTGCGTTAAAATTGTCGGTCGGGTATGAAAGTGTATTTTTCGAGAGCGTATCCTTTCCCGTTAAAATTCCGTATCTAGGCAGATGGCATACATGCTAGTTCCACGTGTGTCATTGGACTTCTGCTCATCTGACACGCCCTGCAGAACTTACAGCCAGTTGTATATATTCAGCACCATGGCGGGAAGTATTATAATATTTACAAGGCTTCGTCCAACTTTTCTGAAGTTCTACTTTCACGCTATTCCTCCGCCATATGCAAACAAAGCTTAACCAAGTCTAGGAAATTACATCGAAGGGACGACGCACAGCATTCGTGCGCCCTCAGTTTAATAATATTTCGCATGGGGACTATTTCTTACTAAGCATTACCAACTTACATATTTTCTCCCTGTTCCCATTAATATTAATTATAAATTAAGTGTAATGATTTATAACACATAAGTCAAAGTTCAGTTTAACCAAAACTAAATTACTTTTTGTTAACACAGAAACCACGCACGTCATACATGGGTTGATTTTTAAAGATTTTATTTTAAAAAAAATTACGAAACCTAATGCGTATAAGCTGTTCTTGGGAAAGTGATCACTTTTAAAACCTTGGTAATTTTTTTCTACTAGCTAATTTATATCCTTCAGCCACTTGTTATTGTAAAGACTGCCGTGTTAGTAATAAACACAGTACATACATTTCATCGTGCATAATCAAAACCAAGAGTCCGAGGCCACAATTGAAGGTATTTATTGGTTATGATGTGTGGCGAGACTGCTTCGACAAGCGCTCACTTTACCGTGGACAGCCTATACCTAGCTTCATCACTAAGGGACACGGAAACAGCGCGGATCCACGTGGCAACAAGCCTGCCTCCACAAACATATGTGTACTGGAGCCTCAGCTAGTTGTTCATTGGCTGATGGTCCACTTCTACTCCGGAACAGGTAGCACGGCATTCGGCCGTGCTTTTCCTGCTGATAAGTAATTGGCTCAAAATTCGTCCAGGGCGTGGCTATCAAACTGCGATCCAATTGGAAAGAAAGTCAAATGTACTTGCATGTGTGAGGCCTAAACTGTCCTCAAATGAATTCGCGAAATTTCCGGGTCTCTAATTATCACACTACCCAATTTATCTTTCTACCCTCCAGATTCTCTCTCTCTCTNATTCGCGAAATTTCCGGGTCTCTAATTATCACACTACCCAATTTATCTTTCTACCCTCCAGATTCTCTCTCTCTCTGTGTAAGAGAGAGAAGGAGGAAGAGAGAGAGGTAGAGGAGAGATAGAGAGGAAGAGAGAAGAAGAGAGAGATAGGAAGAGAGGAAGATATAGGAAGAAATAGGAAGAGAGAGGAAGAGATAGGAAGAGAGAGGAAGAGAGAGAGAGGAANATTCGCGAAATTTCCGGGTCTCTAATTATCACACTACCCAATTTATCTTTCTACCCTCCAGATTCTCTCTCTCTCTCTGTGTAAGAGAGAGAAGGAGGAAGAGAGAGAGGTAGAGGAGAGATAGAGAGGAAGAGAGAAGAAGAGAGAGATAGGAAGAGAGGAAGATATAGGAAGAAATAGGAAGAGAGAGGAAGAGATAGGAAGAGAGAGGAAGAGAGAGAGGAAGAGAGAGAGGAAGAGAAGAGAGGAAGAGGAGAGAGGAAGAGAGAGAGAGGATGAGAGAAGACAGAGAAGAGTAATAAAAGTATCTAGCTGGNGAGAGAGGAAGAGGAGAGAGGAAGAGAGAGAGAGGATGAGAGAAGACAGAGAAGAGTAATAAAAGTATCTAGCTGGGTTCCCACAGGACTGTGATTTATCGCAGCTGGAATAAGAAAGCCGTAATTGAAGGGGCGAGGACCCGACTCCTACAAGATGACCACCGAGGACACTCGCAGTATCTGGCCGTAGCCACAGGACGACTCCGGCTACACAGGCGGTTAGCGAACGCTGTCAATTCGCCCACGTTTTTCCAATCGCCGTGCACAGACTTCCAAAGAGTCGTGCGTCTGTCTGATGTGAACGAGCCAGGGTTCAACCCTTCCACACCAGGTGTGGACTATCGTCTGCATGTTGCCCGGTAAGACTGTGCTTGGTCTGCGCAATACCACGCCAGGTTCACGCCTATTACAATTGGCTGCACTTTTACTTATAATAATTCTTTGGTAGTTCAGATTTTAGTAGCCCTATGTTAACGAAACTTTACTACTAAATACTAATTTAGCAGATCCCAAACACGTTCGTTTAAACCTAATGCGGCAAATAAAGTTGTGGAGATGGATTATTATTATACACATGTGTATAATTTTTTTTAATGAATTCACGTAGTTTATTAAAAATTTATGCAAGTAAGACAAGGGAACTACAAACTCATAATTAAGTAACAATTTTAATTCTGAGAACATTTATCAAATTAAATAAATTTTGAGAAACAAATAAAAGTTCGTGTTGTTCAGGCGTTATAACTGTACTGCTGTGCAAGGTGAATAAAGGCACACTGTAAAAAAAAAATTTGTAATTTTTACTGAGAAATTGTTAGTAATTTTACAAATAAATACTTATAACAGTACAAAGATTTCTCTTGTAAAACTACTCGTTTGTAAAACTACAAGCGCTGTGTTTGTAATATTCCTCAAGAAATGTTTGTACTATACTGACCCGTATCCACGAGCTTCAGAAAAATGGCGGACACTCTAAAACGTAAAACCGTATATAGCTGTTTGTGTGAAAAATATGGCTGATGTAAAGTGTAGTTGCGTGCAAAAAGAAACTTATTGCAAGTTTGAATAACGTAAAACAACTNGAAAAATATGGCTGATGTAAAGTGTAGTTGCGTGCAAAAAGAAACTTATTGCAAGTTTGAATAACGTAAAACAACTCAAATAATCATAATAAAACGGCAATCTAAATAAAACGCGACCTTATTATTCATTGTGTTTCCTGGCTACACAGAACTCTTAAATCGGCTCTCAAAAACTCGTTAAATGCGTAACACAGTGAGCGGCGTCTTTGTCGTCGAACCGACCAGAGAGAATACCACGGGAGATGGGTGTGTCCGGCCGTCGTTAACCGCCTCCTACAATCAGCCTCCGGCGACATGAGCAAGGTGGCGACTTTCCAATCAGACTGCGATAGTAATGGCGCGAGGTAATAATACTTAATATGATTAACTAGCATCTCGGTATTCCATTTAAGCTCCCTCGACCAATAGTCACGTAAATAGTTATTGTATAATCTTTATGTTCAATAAACTCCATATTATACTGCTGTGCTCTACCTAATCATGACTCATTATTTAGCTACGCCCATAGCCTCTTTCAGGAACCACACCACAAAACATCATTCGTAACATACTGTAAAGCCTGATACAGACAGACATATCTTGTGGACAAGAAGGCGATCACCACAAGGTGAACAAGAAAGTGAACATCCTCTTGTATTCAAGTCCCATGTACATACTGTACAAACACAAGTGATACTTCAATGTTGCCAGTCACTCATTTCCACCACAACACACAAAGATTTTGACAAACCAAACAAATCACTAATAACAGAATTAAAATCTGTTTTCTACTCTTAAATTTACAATGTACGGGAACTACATAGACGTGTAAAACGTCAATGTAAACAAACCACTTGCGCAAGGCGCCTTGCATGCAAGCCAATTACACGATGCAAGTTGACTTGAACAAGAAAGGTGTAGACCTTCTCGTACAAGAAAGTGAACCGTCTGTAACAGGCTTAATGTTACCGCTCATGCTAAAAATATTATTCTGGGGACCTCCAATGTAGTTTAAAACTGCTCAGTCAGACCGCCGTATGTTACAACACACTAGCCGGACACGAGTCAAACTACGATAGGAGCCTGTACTGAATTTCACTACAGACTTGTCATCAATAGAATGACAGGGTCACCGCTGAAGGTGCCATAGGTAGCACTACGAGAACACTGCACGTCAGGTCAGAGTCCTGAGCGTAGAGGCGATGGCGCTTTTGTAACGCGTGCTAGTGTGATCCTTATAGCTAGAGACCTGAAGAATTAGCGGATTCATTTTGGGACAAGATATAATTCAAAACACGTGTGTTTATAAAACTTTAAGACATTGGTCCCCGTGGTGTTTGATACCTCCTGGGGAGCGCTGGCCCAATAGTAGCCTTCCACTGTGACAGCAGACAACCAATGTGCAGTTTATATCGGCAAATTTGTACTTAAGACTGTAGAGTCTAGTCTGCAGGTCATTGAACTCGCGAATTTTCCAGGTCTCTGTAGCTCCCACGCTTCTCGTCGAAAACAAGGGGAGAGACGATGCAGGCCTAACTTATTTTAAACTGGTACATTTGTAATATTACATTTTGTACAATTTTTGTAAATGATACAACGTTTGTGTAATTCCAGAAATAAAAAAAAATCACTGTGATGCTAATAACAATTTCAAAGAAAATTTTTGAAAAAAAATTTTTACTCACTATATAACACAAATTTTAGAAGAATGTTGGAGTTGTTTCCAACAAAAAAAATATCTGATCCTGCCAGCGAAGTAGCTTACAACACGGACTCAGGTTGATAATTTTTAANTTGTTTCCAACAAAAAAAATATCTGATCCTGCCAGCGAAGTAGCTTACAACACGGACTCAGGTTGATAATTTTTAATTCCATAGAATAATAACATTTAAACAAATTTTTTAATTTGAAATATCCTTTTTTTTTTGTACGGGCCAGCGTCTCCCAGCTTTATCTTTTTGTGGAAGTCTTTCAGTACGTTTAACGATCTAAGTGGTTCTTATCTAGAAATTATTTTAGATCTGGTAACTGCCAACAAAATTGTGTAGACTGAACAAAAATGCATTTTAAAGAAATTTGTACGTGACGAGTAGCCTTTGTACAGACACAGGCCTACCACTGGTAGTAGCCTTTGTACAGACACAGGCCTACCACTGGTAGTAGCCTTTGTACAGACACAGGCCTACCACTGGTTCATCGGAAACATGTCTGTGTCCGGATGGTGACCATCTAGCCTTTGTACAGACACAGGCCTACCACTGGTAGCTGCAATTGTTTTGTGCTTTCAGAAGAATTTTTTTTTCTGGAAACCACGTAGTTGCTGTAGTATTTCAGAGTGTAGCTAGTTCGTAACAGTGTAATCAATTATTAAAAATATTTGTAATTATTATTGCTAGTTTTCGTTCCATATCTACAACCAGAGATTGTCATTATAATGGTCTTGATGAAGGGTTTCTTTTCGTTGCAAAATGTGCTTTGTGAAGAATTAAAAAAAAAAAAAATTAATAGGCCTATGTAAATCCTAAAAAAATATTAAATATTTTCAAGTTACGGAGTAGGCCTGTGTGCTTTCTTATTTTGTATGCGACTTACATTGTACTTTTCTGACAATTTAAGTAGACTAGTGTGTATTCACGGTAATCCGAGCACTACTGAAGGCCCGGCTTCAACTCTAGCTAGACCTACTTGTATGCACGTTGTGTATGCTTTCACATATGTGTAAAATTAATATTTCAATGAGCCTCAGCACTTTATTCATGCGTAGATTAAATAAAAGAGTAACGTTATTTATTAAAGTAAATATTTTTACAAATCTGAATCTTACATTTAGATACATTAAAAAAAAAAAGAGGAAGCAGAAGAAATAATTTCAGTATTCACAAACATGTACCTAACATTCAACGTTAAAACATGAAGTTACTTTCCCTGCGTGTTACCAACTTGACTAAGTCACATATGAACGCAACGGGCCCGTGAAAATGCGCGAAGTACGGGCAGTGACATTTCTCAATGGTTGATTTTCAATGAAAAGTGCTGAGTTATCCGTGAACAGCCTTTGAAGTCGACCACCACTTGCTGGGAGCAATGAACCCAGGGTTCGCCACACTTGCTCTGCTGGGTCAGCTCAATGACGCGCCGGGGACCGGGGCTGCAGGAATGTCGCGCGCGTCATAATGAGGAGCTTCATGGTTCGAGCCAATCACGAGCATGCACCAGCCACTTGCACCAGCACACGCGAAAATCCTACCAACTCTGCCCTGGACATGCAATATCAGCAAAAAGGATCGTTCAATCACAGTACTCGAGAATTTACCCCATCACTGTGTATACAGGCTGATTCTAAAATCATGGGGCAAACATTGAGGGGTGGTAGAGCTCACTAAAACAAGCAATTATTGTATAGGAATATACGGGCGGAAGTGACGCGTTGAGGCACAAACACAAAAATAACACATGAAATGCAACACATTGTTTATTTACAACGTCGCCGCTAAATGCCTTTTTATAGCAATGTTTATAATAATTGCTCTAAATTGCTACCACCGACAGTAATGCAAGCTTGGTAGCTTCGGTGGAGTGATTGGGGAACAGATTCAAATACGCCGGGTATTGGCGTTGTCAGCCAATCACGCCATATGTAGAGGTCGCCAAGCATGCGTGACTGTTGGTGGACGCATTTCCAGCAACTGTTTTAACATTTTGTGTACAGAATCACTCGTTAAGTATGCTGCTAATGAATATTGTATGTTTCCGTTAATGTGTTATGTTTTTGTGTTTGCGCCTCAATGCGTCACTTCCGCCCATATATTCCCTTACAATAATTGTTTGTTTTAGTGAGCTCTACCACCCCTCAATGTTTGTCCCATGATTTTAGAATCACCCTGTATACTGTATAGTCTATATTCACGGTTTCTTCACACTTTTTGAATAACACCATTGAAAAAACACCCCATGTATGGCGTATTTGGTTGTTTCCCAAATAATGGCATATGTATCACAAGCGTTTTATACTAGTGTTAATATAAAAGTACTCTATTCTTGGTTAAATTGAATTTTAACATATATTTTTTGTATAAATTAAAATATTTTATTTGTAATAAATAAGAATAAGACAGTGAGAAAATAGGTGTGTTGGTAATGCCTAGAAAGAAATAGGTCTCTCGCAAAATGTTAGTAAACTGAGTGCGCACAACTATAATATAAGTAGAAGGCTTATGGGGACTTTAGCACATCGGGACCTGGGACCGGAGCATCGGAACTGTTCGTGCTGTCATTCCGGTCGGCCGGCGGCCATATTGGATCAAGTGACCTTGACCATGACCTTATTATCGGCGACTTTTAACACCAAATATCCAAAAATTGGTTTTTCGTTCGTCATTTGTTTATACATTAATCGCGAGTATCTGACTATTTTTTTCCCTTTAAAAACTCTTTTATAAGGAGCACCCTGAGTCCCCTCGGGGAATCAGTCATTTGTCTAGTTTTTAGAAATATACGCGTGTTGTCCGAGCGACCATAAAATCCTTTCGGCCATTTTGGCATTTGGAAGGGTGCGCTCGCTTAGTGCCTTAGATAAATGGGACGAGTTACCGTACCTGCGAAAGAGTTTCTCCTGGTCTCCGAACCTTACGAAATGTTGACCGTATTCAAGTATTTGCCGGTGTACCTGCAGCAGGACGAAGAGACACACTCCCATGCAGAGTGTTGTCGAGGGCTGCACCATCTCGGTCCCGACACGCCGCATTGCAAGGGTTGGTGCAAGGCCCGCCGAGCAGCCCTCGCGACGTCTGCACCCGCAGAAGACGACGTCCCCGTGCTATCTATCTACTCGCAAGCTGTACCCGTGTAAGATGCTCCCCTTCAAGACATTTACTGGCAAGCACAACCCGGCGTGGAAACCAACCCAGAACACAAGTGTCCGATGTGTATGGACCTCGATAAAGTTTAAAATGACTTTGTAAATTTTGAAACTCTGTGTGTGCATGGGAACCTAATTATTTTACATATAACAAAAAAAAATCTAGTGGGAAAAAAACGTTTTGCAACATCCAAGGTTTACGGTCGTTGAACTCTTACACCATCAAGCAGAATACCATCTTTTACAGTGACAAAGACGAGAAAGTCAAAGTTTTCACTTTTTTACCGCCGTGTCCATGGCAGCACCTCGACCGCACCATGCAACAGACGTACCGCCTACAGACGCACGAAACGCACGGACTAAGGTGTGACGAGGGGAATATTCCGTACAGCCATAATTCCCTATTACCCTGTGTATGTGCTTGGAAGTCGGCGATTCACAATGCGTGCCCCATCGGAACGAACGTTGTAGACCTTCACAAGCATTGCCGCTGCCCGCCAATTTCGACAGCTCGTTGGAGTCTGTAGGAAGGTTAAGTGCAGGGACCTTGGGTAGTTTTGTATGGGTCTGATGCGAACATTCTGAGATACATGGCGTTGTGAAAGCCATTTTTTAGTAATTTTGGAGTACTCTAAAACGGTGTTTCTAACGTGCGTGACATCTTGAAAATCGCTCGACAGCCCTCGTCTCAAGTGTGTGTTCTTTTCGCAGATGAGCACGTTGGATGCACGTTCAATGGTTTCTTGGGAAAACGTGAATTACTAGCAGACTGTAACGCGGTTCAAGTGGCAGGTAGGCGGGGGCCTTAATCAGTTTCGGACTAGTAGAGTCAGAGTTAGAAGACTGGCGCGAGCCTTACAAGATGGCGGAGGGGAAACTCAATTCTGTGTAACCCAGGCTTGATTACACTCCACAACGAATTATCCCCACTAGCTCCCTCCCCCCCTCCCTCGTCAAGCTTCCACGCCTCCCAACTATGACGTCGGCTCTTAAAATAGCAGCCCCACCTCGCGGTGCTCTGGCTTTATCACGCTGATCGATACACAAGCATGCTTGGTGACTTTCAGAGCCGGACCACACTCGCAATACCTCGACGTGCAAGCGAACACATCACCCAGTGACGTAAACAGTTATTATGTCAAATCATTCGCACGATACATCTCACTGCCAGCTGTTATGGTTAGAGGCACCTGTTCCTCGCGAACAGATTTCAGGACGAGTTGTGTTCCAAAACACTGTAGTTCAGAACAGCTTGTAATATCCCAGCCCCGCGTTAAAGCCGCCATATTTGTAATGTTACACGTCAAGTATTGACGGATGGCAATCACGGCTCGGTTAGCTCAATCGGAGAAACACGAAACTCTAAAAAGGCGCCAATGAAAATGAAGTCAAGTCCGGGTTTGATATGCTCTGTACTTTTTATTTATCAATCACGTGAAATAGTTCACGTACTATCAGATATGTAGAGTACGAACAGGTTTTAAAAATCAACAAAGAGCAGCGCCACAGTAGTTTATTGATTATTTACATCTCGAAAACTTGCGCTGCAAGAAGAAGTTACTAAGGCGGGAGGGACGTCGGTTCCCTCCTGGCACCCTATCGACCTCCCACACCGGCGGAAGTTAGTACGTGCCGAAATAGAATGAAGTTAAAAGATTTAGCGGTCGCGTGTGAATGCCAGTGAGGGCGATATGCGTCACGCCCGATGCGTCTTCCTTCGCTGTTGGCCTTACATTTTTTTTCTAACCTACTCTAAAACTAAGTGTTATATATTAGTCCGCGGTAGGAACGGGATTATTGCGTCTCAGGGCTAACCCCCTTACGCTTACAAGGGAAGGAAGAACATGCAAGGAGACGTGCATCGCGGCAAAGAGGGATTGGGTTTCCCATGGCCGAGTTTGGATATGAAAAACCTCCCTAATGTACTTATAGTTAACTAACTACATCTAGAAGAGAAAGGGAAAAACCCTTACGACAGGAAAGAATTAAAAATTGTTACATACATTACGAGAAGAGAGGAGAAACTAGTAGAGAGGTGGCTGGGTATGTCTTACATTTCTTCCAGGCGCAGAGTATTTATTGCTGTGGGCCTATCCACCCCTTACCCCTCCCCCTTTAACAAAACGTAACCAAATAAGGGCATGGCAGGCGGCATCCGCCAGCAGTGCGTTGCCATCCAAACTGCATAGTCGGTAAAAAATAATCAAATAAAAACAGTCGACCTGCAGAACCTTCCATCTTCTAATGCTGACTCGTAACAAAAACTAAGATTTCGAAAAAGCAAACGTAAGTCCGATAAACGAACTACAGCGACTTTAATTTTTAATCCCGATAAAATATTACAAAGATTCGAAAAAAGGAAAAAAAAATTAAATCAAGTATCCCGTTAATGAATATCTTGTGTCGTTACAAGTTTTCGTGATTGGGTCATCTGAATTGTTACGCGTCTGCCCGCGAATCACGGACGGTCAGTATCGGACAAACTTAATTCTGATTGGCTCACTCATGTAACAGACTGTCTTCACACAAAGACAAAGCTGCCAACAGTCAAATGAAGACCGCAAGTGTGCACGTACGATATTGAAGTCCAACCTCCACGTAAATGTTTCCGCGAAAAGACAGGCGACCATAGTTGTAGTCCATTCATGTTAACTTCCAACTTTTTTCTGAAGCCCTGCTGAAGTTCCACATTTAGAATAATCCTCCGCCTCACGCAAACAAAGCTTAACCGAGTATAGGAAAGTACACCGCAGGGACGACGCCCAGCGTTCGCGCACACTCTGCGAAACAACATTTTGCATAAGAACTATTAATTACTAGGTATTACGGAAACTCCTATTTTCTCAGTTTTTTTATATTAACTAACAATGTGAAACATTCTAATTATACATAAAATATAATTGAAAGTTCAATTCAATAAAAGAAATCAGATATTTTATGTTAACAAGAGTATAAAACGCTTGTGATACGTGAAATACATATCTAAACCAAGCACGTCACACATGGGGTGATTTTTCGAAGGTTTGTGTGAAGGAACCACGAATAGACTTATCATCTCGCAACATGCAGACGTCGCCGTCCTATACTTACTGAGTGCTATTCGTGACTTCACTCGCTGCTGCCAACTATGCGGCGTCACATACAACGTGCTACTAACATCCACCGACAAGTTCCGGCAGGTTACACCTGACTCAAATGTACGTACCACTTTCCCTTAAAGAGTGATTTCTAAGGGAGCTATGCTCCTTCAAAAATCGAGTTTCGAAATTATTTTCTTTACAACTATCAGGAACTACTTGGGATTAACTAACAAATCTGTGAACATTGTTTCGTGGAACGGAGATCTTGCACCTGTGAAAATGCGGTTGGTATTATCAACCCCCTTCATTAGGAAAATAGGGGTGCTGGTTGGTAACAAACCACAGGGTGGCAACCTCTTATTTCATTGATGAAGGGGATGGTATTCCCAACCACTTCGACCCTGCATTGAACCATCCTATACTATCCACCAATGAAATGACAGGGCCACAGCTGAAAGTGCCATAGGAAGACGCAGCACCACGAGAAAACTGCACGTCAGTTCAGAGCCCTGCGCGTAGAGGCGATGGCGCTCTTGTAGCTCGTGCCAGTGTCGCCTACGGATTCAGGAAAATTATCGATATATCGGTATTATTATATTAGATATAGTAACGATATATCGATATAAAATGTCGATATATTTCAATTATATTTTACCAAAATCAGTATATTTTCTCCAGGTATCGGAAATAAATATTTTTAAAATGCTAAGCTCTTTTTTTTAATACAAAGTTAAATAAAAAAATTACTTTGTTAACTTTGGCGACATGCACCAAGAGCAGGCACCACATTTGTCTGCAATGATTAGTGTCCTCAATATTGTTACGTGTCGAGGGTCGTTATATGATAGCGGCGACAGCAAGGCAAAGGAATGTTTAGAATGAACAGGCGAGCTATAGGCTGGTGGCCGCGTATCAGTTACAGAAGGCGAGTCGACACGATAATCCTTATCGCAGCTCGCGCCTCTCTCGCCCCGAGAAGCTCATATTTCTCTATTTATCACGCAGGAATGGCGTCCTTGTTACCATTCCTTTCCCCAGAACAACTTGGATTGCCGAGAACGTTCTATACGGCACCTACCTCAAGTATAAATACCACGTGCAGGCCAATGAGTAGAAGGTGGGGNGGGGGGGGGGGGGACCACCCAATTGCGCTACTCCCACCACCAGAGTGATGTGAAACATTACTCAACATCACTTTGGTTAAAGCCAGCGCCACTCAACATAGAAAGATGACCTGCCCCCTCTCTACTAGTATTTTTCCTCTACCCACTAATAAAGTGCATGGTTCCCACACATCTGTCTCCTGTAGCATTTTTCTGTAAAATCAGATAATGCATGCAACAATTTTTTAATTCTTTCCTGTCGAAAGGGTTTTTACGGTGACTATGCCGTGTTTTTGCCCTTACTCTTCTAAGTATAGTAATTTAGCTATAAGTACACTTAGAGAGGCTCTCGTGGCCAATATCTGGCCATGGCAGCCCAATCCCTCTCTGCCGCGATGCACGTCCCCTTGCATGATTCCACCTCGTGCGACCTTAAGCTACAGTTGGGCGACACCGGAGCGGCGAGGGACGACTGCAGCGATCTGCGAGAGTGCGTCGGCGAGCTTGTGTGCAGTGAAGAGTGGGACTGACCTGCGGGACTGTGGACTGGATGCGTGAGTGAATATACGTTCGGGACGACGGAAGTAGACAGTTTAAACTAAACCTGTGCAAATAATTGGAGCAGTTTAAGGAACATTTGCAAGAGTAAAGACTATAATAGAAATGGAGATACTAATTAAATATTGCGCTCAATAAGAATAGCAAGAGTTAATAGGGAGCCCAAACTGGTAAATAACAGTTGTCTGACTGTTTGTAGCATTGAGAATAAATATAATAATTGAATTTAGCTTTAATTGTTACTAAGTACTCCATCCCTCACGAACTCGGGATACGCCCCTCAGGCGTCCCATGTAACAATATGTAACATTCCAAGCAATTTTACATTCATCAAGTCCTTTAATAAATAAAATACCGGATTCCGATGTTTCGAAAATCGTCAATTTCTCTCGATGTATAGTTTCGTAAAAGTACACTTTTATAAATAACCAATACAAATATTGATTTTTTTAAAATTATATCAACGTTTGTAGTGTCGCCGTTATCCCTCCCGCGTCTCACGGTCTGAACCGCGGAAAGGTATAGGATATTCAAGGTAAAGTGAGCACTTTTGAGATCCCTACTTTTGTCTTTCAGCCATTTGTTATCCTTCAACCACATTTCAAAATGAATATAGCCATGCAAGTAACAAACAGAGTGTGTATATTGCACCGCACTCGAAAGTTAACGTCTAAGGCCACAATAAGATATATTTATTGACTTTCAGAAGTGCTCACTTGACCGTGAACAGCGTATAGCCGGCGGCAGGCTAGGTGTACTGGCTTGTTGGGATAGCGCGAGAGTGGCTAGCCTGCGAGGCAAACACAGGCTCTCGTGTCTAGACTCAGTTAGCGTCCTGCCTCTCCTCTCTCTGCGGCATAGAGCGGCGCAACTACTAACATTAAACATTCACGTCGTGTGGATAACATCTGCTGGCTGGCCCAGCCTCAACACTCGCGCCATTGGCGCAGCGTCGCCCGCCATATTCACACTTACAGCAAGACGTAGTTCGGGCATTTACAACGCCAGTGTTCAGAAATTATACGAACACTGTGTTGAGGTTTTTCCTTATACACACCTGGACAGGTGCAAGATGATTCACGAGCAGTTGCCGCCACTCACAGGGCGTATTCCTTACGCCATTTGGAGCAGAACATGTGATATAAACGTGGGTCCTGTTGTCAATATTTACAGAGTAATTCGACAAGTTGGAAATGCCTAGATAATTGCGTATGGGGATGGATGAAGGACATTGTTTACCAAAGGACGCGAGGAACTACTTACACGTATCACGCACGCCGCTACAGAAATCAAAGACAGCCGTGTGCAGCTACGTGGAGCAACACGTGTGGTTCATAAGCGTGCGGCCACGTGCATGGAAGTAGACGGAAATATCATTTGTAAGCTTTTTAGACGCAACTGTGATGCTCAACTGTAAACAATACGGTCAGATAACGCATCATTGTATTTACTTCTGAAAGGGTTATTATTTTATTCGTCATTTTTCAAATATTTCTAATTACTATGTAAATATTGGGAATAGAACCCACATTTAAATGACATATTTTGGTCCAAACGACGTAAGAAATCCGTCCTGTGAGTGGCGGTAACTCCTCGTGAATCACCCTGTGTATGAAAGGCAAATAGGTACTGTCATTGCCAAATCCACACGGCAGTCGTACTAAGCACTGTACTAATATGAGGTAACTGTCCCACACTACGTATAGGTTAAAAAAAAATTCCATTACATATTAGGAAGTCTACCGGAAACATTTCTTAACAGCCTTAGTCTACTCACGGTTTCTTCACACTTGCCGACCTCCCGTGGCAAAGTGGTTTGTGCGCCGCCGGTCTGGGGTGCGGGAGGTTCTGGGTTAGAATCCTAGATAAGGCATTGGTGTTAGTTTAAGTAAGGTTATAAGTTAGTTCGTAAGCCGTCCCCTGATAAGCCTTCAGGCATAACACCGGCGGACGTTAATAACCCTTTCCAATCCAATCTTCACACTTTTCCAGTGAGTGAGTGAAGAGAACTGGGAGGCTATTAACATCGACGTATTGAGAGCCGATGAGGGTGAAGCGAGGCGAGTATGGAGCAGCGCCGGAATGCAAGTGTGGCACGGGGTAAACGGGAGATCCCCGAGAAAACCAGCAGAAAATCCTGAGTGACCCAGCCGGGGATTGAACAAGGTTCACCTTGGTGGGAGGCGAGCAGTCTGACCGCTAAGCCACCGCGGCCCCACACACTTTTTGAATCAAACCTTTGACAAACCACCCCAAGTATGACGTGCTGGTTGTTTGCTGCACGTGTCATGTATCACAAGCTTCGTATAGCCTACTTATGTTAACGTAAAAGTGCCTTATTTTTGGTTAAATTAAACTTTTGCTTACATTTTATCTATAAATTATAATATTTAATTTATAATTATCACTAACAAAAACAGAGAGAAAATAAGTGCGTTGGTAATGCATAGAAAGAAATAATAGTCCTTATGCAAATTGTATTACACTAAGTGCGCGCAAATGCGGTGTTATTGTCCCTTTGCTGTAATTTTCTAGACTCGGGTTAATCTTTGTTCGTATGAGGCGGAGGAATATCCTGGAAGTAGAACTTCTGCAGGGCTTCAGAAACATGAATGGACTGTACTTGACGTGACTGAACGATGAAGCCAGCAGCAGGACGTTGCAAAACAGGCAGAGGAGGGTTTCAAGCAGTGGCGGCGAGCTGCCAACGGTTGTAATTAATAACAACGACCCTCTCTTTCCCAGCCCACAGAAATACAAACGAGCTGTGCTGTAACACACAGCCACGGCGCCCAGCTGGCGTCTCCGAGGTCCGACGTGATGGCAAATGAGCCGTAACGAAGCGACAGAGAATCCAGTTCATCTTGGCTCGCGCCGGTTCGCGGACAATTGAGCAATTTCGTGAGACCTGAGTTTCTACTTCTCGACCATTGGCGTGAACTACGTAATTTTTTTTTGTAATTTCTTCTCCCAGATCTTAGCGTACACTGTATATTTTTTTTTACTATACTACGAAAGTTTCTTCTTAAAATCCATAGGGCACACTGCAAAATCTTTTCCAATATACTTCCTAAGTTTCTTCTCACAGTTCATAGAGTACACTGTCAATTTATTACAGCATATTACTTAATTTTCGTCTTAAGAGTCCATAGGTACCCTATGATCTCGTAACATGGTGCATCAGCAAAAAGACTCAAACAAACAACATTTTTATATTTAGAACATAGAACCTCAACTCAAACTTACTTTACACACTCGGAGAGTTTTGCGGATCACCTAGTACCTGATCCCTGGCCACCTAGTACCCAGCCATGGATCACCTAATACCCGATCCTTGGTCAACTAGTACCCAGCCATGGATCACCTAGTACCCGATCCGTGGTCAACTAGTACCCAGCCATGGATCACCTAGTACCCGATCCCTGGCCACCTAGTACCCAGAAATGGATCACCTAGTACCTGATCCCTGCTCAACTAGTACCCAGAAATGGATCACCTAGTACCTGATCCCTGGTCAACTAGTACCCAGCCATGGATCACCTAGGAACAGATCCCTGGTCAATTAGTACCGAGCCATGGATCACCTAGTACCCGATCCCTGGCCACCTAGTACCCAGAAATGGATCACCTAGTACCTGATCCCTGCTCAACTAGTACCCAGAAATGGATCACCTAGTACCTGATCCCTGGTCAACTAGTACCCAGCCATGGATCACCTAGGAACAGATCCCTGGTCAATTAGTACCGAGCCATGGATCACCTAGTACCCGATCCCTGGCCACCTAGTACCCAGACATGTATCACCTAGTACCTGATCCCCGGTCACCTAGTACCCAGCCATGGATCACCTAGTACCCGATCCCTGGTCAACTAGTACCCAGCCATGGATCACCTAGTACCCGATCCCTGGTCAACTAGTACCCAGCCATGGATCACCTAGTACCCGATCCCTGGTCAACTAGTACCCAGCCATGGATCACCTAGTACCCGATCCCTGGTCAACTAGTACCCAGCCATGGATCACCTAGTACCCGATCCCTGGTCAACTAGTACCCAGCCATGGATCACCTAGTACCCGATCCCTGGTCACCTAGTACCCAGCCATGGATCACCTAGTACCCGATCCCTGGTCAACTAGTACCCAGCCATGGATCACCTAGTACCCGATCCCTGGTCAACTAGTACCCAGCCATGGATCACCTAGTACCCGATCCCTGGTCACCTAGTACCCAGCCATGGATCACCTAGTACCCGATCCCTGGTCACCTAGTACCCAGCCATGGATCACCTAGTACCCGATCCCTGGTCAACTAGTACCCAGCCATGGATCACCTAGTACCCGATCCCTGGCCACCTAGTACCCAGCCATGTATCACCTAGTACCTGATCCCCGGTCACCTAGTACCCAGCCATGGATTTCCTAGTACCTGATCACCGGTCACCTAGTACCCAGCCATAAATTTCCTAGTACCTGATCCCCGGTCACCTAGTACCTGATCCCCGATCACCTAGTACCTGATCACCTTGTCTCTAGTCACGGGCCACAGTTTCAGAACCACTGGTCTGCAGGAACTGTTAGGAGGTCCTACCACGGGCTGCAAGTCACAGGAAAGCTACCCTATCCACCAGAGCGGCCACGCATGAAGAACCTGACAGAACCTCGCTGGTGTCAGTGGCCTATCAAGGTCAACCACTGAGCTGCCCTTGTGCGAGTGGAAGAGCGAAGGACGCTGGACCAGGGCTAGTAGAGATGCGGACGCAACACGGAAGGCCGGCCGTGATCTAATTTAATCAAGGCGGTAGTCGCCAGCCCGTAAGAGAAGATGACTCTCCCCAAATTAAGGCTACAAACCCTCCCGCAGGAGCCACCCGCAGCTGTTTACACAATATTGCACCGTTGTCAACTTAATTACTAAATCAAACTAGTGACCCCAACGACGCAGCAACAGGGAGGTCTAGACACAGAACAGGTAACAATACGGAAGAGAAACTGAAGATTAAGGTGCCTCCTAATTTACAACGCCTCAAGGTCTTATAAGGAAGCGTCGCGACGCCGCCGATGGAAAATACCACTGCTACTTCCAACTTTTCTGAATTCATGCTGCAGTTCTACTTCCAGGATATTCCTACGCTTAAGGCAAACAAAGCTTAATCGAGTCTACAAAATTACACTAAAGGGACAATGCATCGCATTTATGCGCACTCAGTGTAATAATATTTTAACTTAACTATTTATTACCAGGTGATAATTTTGAATAGTGACTACAGCGTTTTAATGCGGCAATCTGTTCAGAAAACACACATACATCTATAGTTTAAAACACTGTTTTACAAAAGAATAAATATCGTGAACAGAGGGCTATCGCTGACTGACTCTTTTCAACGACCAAATTTATATTTCAATAACCACATTTATAAATTGGCAAGAAAATAACGACTTTCACTTGTCCCGAAAAAAATTTTTACATCGAAATATTTCATAGTTTTTTTTATAGACATGTGCTTACAATGAGACGCATTATATACTTAAAATTCCAGTAGAAATATTAATAAATGTATCGTTACATGAAGGCATGCATTGCTTTTAAAATGTTTTTCCCGTCAGCTCGTAAGAAAAGGAGAAATTTTTTTCGTCAATATTATGAGCTGACACTCTACACCAAGCACTGCATCTGGTGACCTCACGTTTCACACAGGACTGTACCTGCCACGTGATGCAGGGGTTCTTCATTTTGAAGTTGACTGTAGAAAAAACTATTACTTGCATTTTCATACTAATAAAGTTGAGCAACTGCTACGTGTTTCAGGGTGTGCACTGGAACTCCATTTCGGAATTCCCTGACTTTTCCAGGCAGAAAGAATCTTACCATTTTCCCTTACCTTTGTTCAGGACCTAAACCTTCCACTGCAGACAGAACAAATATGCTATCAGCGAAGTTGAATTAAATGACAAAGCAAGCATAGATACATGCTATTGACGTCACACGTGCGCCCATTACACACACACAAATACTTTATTTGGCACGTATAAGCCCTATGTCGCTTGGCAAACATTGCCAGTTCACTAACTTAACAATTTAAGTTTCAAAATGCACATGCTCGCACATTGTCCTGTACTCACACAACTAACAATTTTTTGCAAAGTAGAAATTATTTACATTTCCCCTGACCCAGGCGAAAATTCCCTGACATTTTTTTTTTTTTTTTCCCCCTGTCACATGGAATTCGCTGACTTCCCCCTGTTCTACTTGTGGGCGGACACCCTGCATTCTTGTTGACTAACGGCGACGGTACAAGAAAAATAATAAAAAAATTCGCGTACTTTTGTAACTTAGTTACCGAGCATTTTCTGGTGGCACTACAACTGAAATATTGTATATTTACGATAATTTGTTTTACGAGGACTGAGCACGGAAACACGTTCTGTGAAGTCGCCGTTTGTGCGAATACGCGTATCTCGGCAAATGAACGTTCTGGAAATACGACTTTTTGCCAGAAAAGGTAATATATATATATATATATATATATATATATATATATATATGTGTGTGTGTGTGTGTGTGTGTGTGTTTTTACTTTTATCATATTAAGTGTATCCACGAAGGAAAAAAATTCGTGATGGTCAAATATAGCGTTTTTAAAGCTTGCATATGCAGTTTCCTTAAGCGGTAAGAGAAAAGTACGACTGCGCGAACGATAATGATCTGTGGGCCTTCATCGCGTGTATAAGACGGAACTTGCGCGGTACAACACTGCACGCCCTGCACGTAGGGGCGATGAGGCGCTAGGCGTGCGTGCTATTGTCGCCCTTATCGATCCTTCTTGACCTTGAACGCGCAGCTACACTGTATCCTTCAACACATATAACTCGCTGCCACGAGCATCGAACAATGGAACTGAAGCGGTGTTTAAAAGCGCCGCGTGCTCTGAATAATTGCATGCATTACCTCTGTGAGTCAGCCAGAACGAGGAATTAATTACAGCGGCGATGAGCTGCGTCATTGCTCGTGACGTCATCTGGCTGTTGTTAGAACTGTATTTGTATTGGGAAATACAACGTAACTCAAGTGGCAGAAACGACGAAAAACCTGTTCCTATTTCATGTTGACGCATATTGTCATAACGCTTGTAATAGCATAGAAATTATCTGGACATAACCTGGCTCTGGATAGAAAAAGGTCGTTAATTTAATTAAAATTTACACTTCGTTCCCTAATTGAATTATAATATTATACTAAAAGAATGCCCGATACTTCTGTTACCACAATATAACTACCTATCAAGTACTTTTTAAAACTGCTATCTCGTGAATACAATGCCAGTAACATTTAATACAGTGAAACCATCTAATAGCAATCTGTGTAAAAACACCGCCTACATTATTATTTAAAAAAATTAACTACTAGGTGTTTTGAGTGCCTCCAAACGGCGACAATGCCCTAGTAGGGGAATACTACTTACGCCCTATTTAGGAACACGTATGGGGAAAGAATCGGCCATGACATGTATCGCGGAACCATTACAGTATTCGCCCGGAGTGCTTTCTGAAAAACCCTGGAAAACACAAATCAGAATAGTCAGACCGATGACTGAACCCGAGGCCTTCCTACGGCAACGTCCAGTGTTTCACCACTGCAGCACATCTAATAAGTTAAACCAGACTTGTAATTACAGTTATAAATTATCTTTCTTCGAACCAGTCCTGAATCCACGCTGCCCCGCGAATTATTCGCAGTTTTCAGTCTCCAGCACTGCCATGGTGGAATGACAAGAGCATGAGACTCGTTGATGTCAATTAGACAGTTTGATTGCATACGTGTAAATAATGTGTGTGAATTATGCGATTGTAGCAAGTATTAACATAGTGATAAATACTTAAAACTAGAATTGAGATTTGAATTAAATATTGCGCTCCCCGACAATAATAAATAATATTTGTAGGCTGGGAATTTTTTGATGAAAATAATAGCTACGTGCATTTTTAAAGCATTATATATAAATTAAATATTTAAAATTTTATTTATTTTATTTTATTAACGTCTCCATCCGTTATCGGATACGCCCCTTGAGACTTTTAACAATAAAATCCTGTTATGTAGTATACTTTCTCCCGGCCTAGAACTGCACCTGCAACTGCGCAAGTTCACATGCTGGGACTTGACATGACCATGGATTCACACTGTAGGTGTGTGCGACGACCCGCTATCAGCAACTCGACTGCGAACTCCAGTGTCTGAGTAAATATTTGTTGTTGGCGAGCTGTTGCCAACTGTAGACGCGACGGTCTGCTGTCGACAAGAACACACTCCGCCAGACCGATAAGCCCCCTCGGTGCTCAGATAAACTGCGCGGTTCGCCACAGATAACACTGGGGAAGGTCTCGTCGTGCAAGTGTGAATGTCCACAATACTAAATCAAGACATTAGATTGAAACTATAGGTACAGAGCAGGCGATAATATTCCAACGGGGTTTGTTTCATTGACTACATATATAATTGTCTTGCATTCAGAGTGTATACTATCTTTAATATATATATATATATATATATACAAACACACACACACTCATACCACATACCACTCGCTAGGGCTTCTGAGTTACTACACTGTAAAAAAAATTCAGGTAAACTTCCTAAATAGCAATGGAAGTTTATACAACTATACAATGTATGTAAACAACACCACACATCGAGCTGCAGATATAGGAATGTTTAGCGTCGCTTCTATACCAAGTTGGGAACTTCCCTAGGCATTTGACTGTTTCCTGAGCGCAAATGTAGGAACGCTACGATGAATGTATAGGGGGAAACATTACCAATTCCCACTTTCTCACTACAGTAAGTTTTTAGAGTAAAAGTTTGATCTTGGTCCAAGAGAAAGTGTGGGATGACATGACCGCAGTCTGTGCAGAACACCACGTCAGTCTTTGTAACTCCTACTGTAAGTCGCCGCAGGAGGTCAGTGCTGGGTCTCACGCAGAACATATTCACTACAAAGTCACTACAAATACGGAACCCTTTGTAAACTGTAACCTGGAAGTAACTTTTTTTTTTAATTATTTCGACTGCTGTTACATTTTAGAAATAATACCACGCAAAACAACCATAATTTTTTAAAGAAGAATGTATATACAAAATTACAATAACAATAATTGTGTACATAATACTCTCGCTCGCTATCACGTTACACTGGATGACATAATAATTTTGGGAACCAATGTCGCTAACTGTATAAAAAAAAATAAGCGAGGTCTATAAGCAATACACTGTCACGTGAGAACGCCACAACTTCACACGTGTATTTTTGTAAAGCTCCCAACTGTCCAAACGAACATTCTTCATGTGCAGCCAGTTACAGGCGTCGTTGGACTTATTTCCGAGTTACATATGGGCGCCGGCTTTTGTCACCAGACGGGTGGCAAGTCTCTAACTTTCTGTGACGGCATCAATGTTCATCGCTCCCGGGAATTTAGCTTGTGGGAATCGTGCCGCATGATGCCGCTGGTCGGCGTGTTTTCTCGGGGATCTCCCCCCCCCCCTCGGTGCATTCCGGCACTGCTCCATACTCACCTCGCTTCGCCCTCATCGGCTCTCAAGACCACGATGTTAAGAGCCGCCCAAATCTCTCCCTCCCCTCTCCGTCTCTCTCCCTCTCACTGTGACTGCATGTTTTTGCATGCTGTAATGCATTCATGTAACACTTATTTCATGTCTACGATAAGTTAGAACTACTTATTAGGCCACAAAGGAAGCAGTAACAAAAAACAGTTAATCAACATGGTGTGGGAGGGAGGGAG
>NQII01000926.1:386601-410839 GCA_002778355.1 Clitarchus hookeri | reverse complement strand
TCAGTGTATGAGGACCCCCTTCCAACCGACGTAGGGTCCAATAACACAGAGAATGAGCGCCAGTGACTGACCATTTGAGTCTAACGTGGGTCAACACAACACAGCTGTTTATCTTTATAAATATTTGTCCAATACTTTTATAACCATTGTCAGTACGTTTGTGGATTGATTGGCGCCTGGAGTGTATGCAGCCTTGCATTACGGCAACGTTTAACAAGTGAGTGGATTTGCGCCTGGCGTGTATGCAGCCATGCATTACGGCTTTCACGAACTTATTTACGGTATTGTGTACAATAAAATACGTCATAGAGGCCACCTTCCCTTCCTGCTGATGAGCAATGAAGTCCCTAATGGCTCGTAAATGTTCGTCATAAATAAGGGAACAGACTGCAGTCAATATTAAATATATTGTTATTCCGTAAGTTCATAGTTTTGGAAAGCTCGGCAGTGTTATGAAAATAAATTTAAGAAAAGGGATTTAAATTATGAAATTTTATTTCACTCTTAAAGGACTACCTGCACATAAAAAATAATCATCGGGCATTTGTTCAACTGAATAATATAATAGACACCGCCACAATCTCCCGATATCAACCCCATTGAATAATGTATGGCACCATCTGAGTAAAACGCACGAAAACATGAGATACCCAACAATAATTACCTGAAGAATTCCCTTAGAACTGAGTGGGATAAAATATCGAGCGAAACGACAGAAACCTTGGAGAGATCGATACCGAGGAGATTATTTGACCTTTTCAACAGGAACTAAGAAGTATTAAAGATTATGAAAATGCCATGAACGTTCTTTACTTCAGTACAGACCCATACTTACTCGTGGCCAGAGACACGACTGCCTTCGTTTGCAATTTAGGTTATGCTAGAAAAGAAAAGGAATTCACTTTCATATTTTGCAGGACGTATTAATTAATTAACAATATGTACGCATATTGTATACGTTTATTATTACTACATTTACTTCCAATTCTCAACCCTCACAGTTACAGCTATAGCCAGACCAATACTTCTTGTAGCCACTGTAAATCGACACATCCTGTATAGTATTCTCTGTTCTTCTCCACCACATCTGAGAGGTACAGCTGCGACCGGAAATCTAGGAAAGACTACGGNGGGGGGGGGGGGGATGCCATGCCTCCCAGCTGTTATTGTCTGTGCTACTGATAACCATCTCGTAACTATATTTTTCTTTTTCTTTCTAACCAGCGATGCATGATATTTACTAGTCTCGGGTGTTAACACCTTCAATAGGCAAATGGAATGCTTGTAGTGACAAGTGACATCTTATGGTGGTTTCACTACTGTCAAATGGACTTGCACTTTCATCCAACTATGTTCCTGGGCGAGATATCACGACAGCCCACATTTACTAGCTACCATATATGATCAAGCATTGTTCTCGAGGGGGACAGTCATCATCGAATACCTATTCCTAGGATATGGGTCGTTCCATGATTTGCACATGTGACATTTTGATAGCATATTCACTTTGCATAGAACCTAACTGGCAGAATATTTGTTATATTAACAAATTTATTTTTATGTGCGGTATTTAACTGAATCGGACGCAAACTAAGAAAACTGAGTCGATTTAAAGCAAAGTACTTAACAAAAATGAAAATCAAATAATATTTTGCGTGTGTGACAAATTAAGAAACCCTTTTAAAAACGATTACGAGACAAAATTAAAAACCCATTAAAAATGTTTTATTTTATTTAGAAATTTGGTGTTTTTAGCATATTGATGTGAAACATATATCTCCTCACCTTGCCCCTCAATACATTATATTGTAAGGTAATGTTACTCACAAGTATTTATACTTCACGTTAGTTTGAAATTGAAAAATGTTGAAAGTTTGAAACTTTAGGGCAATTAGGGTTATATACATCTATTACTGTCTCTGTGAGTACATTAATTTATTAACAAAAGAAACAAGTGTCAAATCCTACCACCTACAAAATCCAAACATTAAACAGAAAAATAAATGCATACACATGTATATCAGTTACTTCAAGTCTAAGTGAGCGTCTGATAATAACGGCGGTTTATTATCCTCACAATCGCACACATACACTTGTTTCTAAGTTGTGTCTTCGTCACTCGGCCAAACCTCCTTCCCACTGGGAGGCAGAAGCTTACTCGAAGTATCAATAACAGTTATTAAGAATTTACGAAGTAATGAGCGATACATTACACGAAACACAAAGCTAAGTATTGATGGCATACCAGGTAAACAAATACCGCATTACAGCTACTTCTAAATACATCAGTTTTTTGGTAAAGATAGTCCGACACTGAATGTTTTTTTTTNCAAATACCGCATTACAGCTACTTCTAAATACATCAGTTTTTTGGTAAAGATAGTCCGACACTGAATGTTTTTTTTTTCGTGTGAAGGATACGGATGTTAAAATGTACACTAATACAGAAATAAAACAAACTAGTATCCGAGGTGATCTCAGCGATGAAAACTAGAAAAGTTTCAGAAACCGATGTGGAAGTATACACTGAATTAAGCAAACGTGTAGCGTGTGTTTTTTTTTATTCGGGCAGGAAATGAGAAACACTAATACGTATAGTTTATTCGTAGCATCTTATCACTTTTAGAATNCAAATACCGCATTACAGCTACTTCTAAATACATCAGTTTTTTGGTAAAGATAGTCCGACACTGAATGTTTTTTTTTCGTGTGAAGGATACGGATGTTAAAATGTACACTAATACAGAAATAAAACAAACTAGTATCCGAGGTGATCTCAGCGATGAAAACTAGAAAAGTTTCAGAAACCGATGTGGAAGTATACACTGAATTAAGCAAACGGGTAGCGTGTGATTTTTTTTATTCGGGCAGGAAATGAGAAACACTAATACGTATAGTTTATTCGTAGCATCTTATCACTTTTAGAATCNTTTTTTTTATTCGGGCAGGAAATGAGAAACACTAATACGTATAGTTTATTCGTAGCATCTTATCACTTTTAGAATCAAACCTTTGGAAAACCACCTCATGCATGGCGTCTGGCTGTCTGCACAATATCTCGTGCATTACAAGCGTTCGACTCTTCTGTTGCTGTGAATTATAATACTTCGCTCGGAGAAAATACGTGTGCTGGAAATGCCTAGTATGAAACAGTTCCTATGCAAAATATTATTAAAGTGAGTGCACACAAACGGCGGTGCGATTTTCCTTTTGGTATAATTCCCTGGACTTAGTTAAGCTTTGTCAGCAGGAGGCTAAGGGATAGTCTGAAAGCAGAACTTCAGCAGGGCTTCAGAAGTGTCGGAAGTGGACTGTAGCACAAGTCCGCTCCTACTGCCTCGACGCTGCTTCTTTGCGCAGGACCGGGGGATGTGTGTGACAACTGCGATCACTCGGCTCGTGAGTCACGGCCGTATGTGCGACACATTCCTCTGCACATCTGCTCGACATGTGCACACGTCCATCCACGTCTCGTGTGGGCCACACATCGCACACGGCGTCCGTCTCGCAACACACGGACTTCAACTTACTCACAGGCCCGTTCAAGATGGACTGAGGACTTTCGAAACCAACCTTTGGGAAATGTCACTGGTTCTGCATGCATGTATGTTGACCGGCGCACGGGCTAGCTTGCGGCCAGTCAAGTTGGCAACGACTTACAGTCAAATCGTTGGGTAAACATTTGTGACCACTGAAAATTCTCTTCTCCATTATTTTTCCAATGCATATAGGCCTAAGCCAAAGAACTGCCAATCCGTAAGACATTTACATTCTTAATAATGTCACTGTTTCTATTGATGAACACATGAAAGCGATAAGGGCTATGGCGATGTTAATTTTACATACGGTGGAAAAACACACGATGTGCAAACAAGTAGACATCAAGCAGGGGTTCCAAAAGTGCTCAGTTAACCTTGGAAAGACTCACGACGTAAATAATTATGTAATAAACACTCCTCTACAACTGGCCCCATCATTACAAATTGCAGGGAAAAATGTTTAAATTAACAGACATTCAACAGCAATGTCACCGAGTGGAAACCATATCTACTCGAATTTCAACCTCCATTCGCGAATATAATAAATATATTATTATTTTTTCGAAGCCGTAGTCACTAACCGATACAGCCTTTAAATCGATACAGTAAAAAGAAACAAACGATAGCTCGAGAATATTATAGCAAGCAACGCCATTTTAGAAGATTCAATTCCTTATAAATAAATTTTTAACATAATTGCCAACGTTTTACCTTATCTTAATTTCCCACGCCTCTGCATTATTAAAAATGTTTGTGACGTCTAACCATAAGTTGTTTGTCCTCAACTGATAACGCAATACCATCCTCACTTAAAAAACCGCGTAATTTTGTATATTATAAAACATTTTTATATTAAGTCTGCTCTGCTACTTTCGCGTCGGCGGCGTGATCTGTGTTTTCGTTTTATTCGTTGCAAAATACGTTTATAAAACAAAGCAACGAATTAATTCCTGCGTTGCTTTTGCTTCCTGTGAGCACACATTCGTAAGGCCTGGTGATATTTTATTGCTTTGTGCAGGATTCGTTTCACGTGACCTCGCTACCGTTTTTAACGCATTGCGCGTTTGAATCTGAATATAGATTCTGCGCAGACAACAGCCATACGCCACAGAACCCACAGTGTTTGCTCCTATATGCTGTTCACGGTAAAGTGAGCACTTTTGAAAGCCTTCTCATTTGAAATAATAGCCAATAAATATATTTCATTCCAGCCTTTTAGACGTTAACTTCCGAGTGCGGTGGAATATACACACTGTGTTCATTACTTGCATGGCAATATTTGTTTAAAAAGGTGGTTAAAGGATAAAAAATGACTGAAAGGAAAAAGTAACTAGGGCCTCATAAAGGCTCACTTTGCCGCAAACAGACTATATAAACGGTATTTTGCAATATACGTCTTTTACCCCTTTTATGTAGTGGATATTAATATCGTGAAACAGTTTTGCTGTTTATTGACCAATTCACAGCAAAATTACCGTTTATTTTAAGTGCATAATGTAGCATTTTACCGTGTGCGTGAGCTATCTATGTATTACTGTGTAACCTACTTACACGAGATTTATTTTTATCTGTCGCTGATAAAGTAGTGAGTAAATTCTCACGTTAAACATTTTTTTTAAAGACTGAATTATCTTCTTTCAACACGTGACGATGTGCGCTTGTGATTCGCTAAAATGTCTATGTTAGTTTTTGTTCGGTCAGTTACACTTAAAATCCTTGTGAGGAATTGGTATAACAACTTGGCGTGAGAGTGTATTTCAGCGATTTAGATTATGAATAATGTTTAGAAAAAGGGTAATTTCGAGTTGTTATGTTCAGCGGGGGGCTATGTAATTATGCTGATAGTACATTGTCAAAGTAATAAAATTTTTGTGTTTCACTTCATATTCCCTCAATATCTATTCTAAGTGTATATTCACACTTTTCGAATCAAACTTTTGAAAAAAAAAAAAAAAAACCAGCCCATATATGACGTGTTTGTTTCTTTCCTACACATGTTCGCGTTTCACAAGCTATACTTCTGTTGAATTGAAAGTAGTTTATGTTTGGTTACACTGAACTATTACTTCTATTTTATCTATAAATTGTAATATTTTCATTACAATTAACAGTAATAAAATTGTAGAGAACATAATTGTGTTGGCAATTCCTAGTAAGACATACAGTAGTTCTGCAAAATATTACTAAACTGAGTGTGCACGGTTGCGGTGCATTTTACATTCGGTGTAATTCTCTCAACTGAGTCCAGCTTTGTTTGCACGAGGCGGAGGAATATCCCGAAAGTAGACCGTCAGCCGGATTTCAGAGAAGCTGCGAGCAGCCATGAATGGACTTGTAATTGTAGAACTTGTTGGCCTAAGATCATCAGCACACGACTAATGACTATCGGTACATACATATAAGCTCTGTGTTTACAGGAAATGTTCATTACAGCTACGGGGACAAGCTCTAGCAGATCTACGTGTAGAAGCGTCTACAGCTGGGCTTCTTTGAAAAGTAGCAGGTAAGTCCAACGTTTCCTATCAATAATTACGTCCTCAAAGCCTAACACATCACGATACTACTGGTTTCTGAATCTTTGTAGCCTAAAACCTGAGCAAACCGTGCTACGCGCATTCTTGGCAGTAAGTGTGGCATTCAACGCCATTCTGCTTGAAAGTGTTCCAAGAAAAGTAGGTCAGCATCGCTATCAAAATATTCGAGGAAATAATAATACATTTTCGGGAAAATGGGCCACCTGACCACAAAAATTCTACAAGGCAAATTATATCGACTTAGGTTATATGCTAACCAAGCCGCTTTGCAAGTTAAATACGTTTCTCTTACAGTACGCAATCCCAGTCCCNCGCAAGAAAAATCAGTGTAAGTAAAACTTTATACAACTGTTTTATGTTTTCTTATCAAAGCTAACAAGAGTTCTGAGATAGTTAAGTCGTGTGCACTTGACGAGACAACTACATAATAACCTTTCGTGTAAAAAATTAATTATCTTTTGCTACACAGCTGACTTCAGAATAAACTTATCACGTGTTGCATACCATACTACTTAACCTGAGTGTATTAGCAAAAATTAATTAATCTGCGATTCGAGTCTCTTGCTCTCGAATGCCATAGAAACTTGTGAATGGGTGTTTACAAAATAATGACTAAGGCACATGCTATTTTGTGCTGCAACAAGATCATATTAGACAAAATATAGGCCTAACTTGATACGGTAAAGGAATTAATCATATAGCTAGCATGTTGGTGTGTNAGATCATATTAGACAAAATATAGGCCTAACTTGATACGGTAAAGGAATTAATCATATAGCTAGCATGTTGGTGTGTGAATTATGCTCCTTCTGAAGTAATTTTTATTTTTTTTGTATTTTTAACACGTGTATGCAGATAAAATATATCAGACCTCGAGTAAGGACACGTTATTTAATTTTTTTTTTGAAATGTAATTTAAATGTGGAAATGTTGCTTTATTTACATGGACATGTTTTCGACTNTGTTATTTAATTTTTTTTTTGAAATGTAATTTAAATGTGGAAATGTTGCTTTATTTACATGGACATGTTTTCGACTAGCAGACTTTTTTAGTCACTCGGGTGATCAAACTTTAAAATGAGGTTTAAATTTTATATTAAAGATATTTCTTGCGCAATAAAATTTAATGAGACTGAAATTTTTAATATGAACGTGCAATGTGCTCTTCAAACAGTTTTCCTGCTTAGAAAGGTTCTATATAAATTATCTTTGTAACCATATTTCGTTCCCAACAGTTGTTCAACATTTTCCAGTTTCGTTAAGTCGGAAACATCCGTTTTTGCCATGCACGATTGTCTGATTGGCAGAGCCCCAACAAACGTCAAGAATATTTTAGAACCATTCAACTTCATGGGAAGCAGTTGGACGGAAACATTTGACAGTATGGCATGAACTAAAGGTTTGACTCCATCCGTTTTGCAGAAATTCTTGGTTTTCGCGTAATAATTTCTGATTATTTGTAATTACTGTCGATATAAGATTATAGAAAATTTACAGTTTAGGAGTTGTTTTAATATTTTTGTGCGTAATTTTAATCGTGTGTTATCCGCTTGTCGTAAAAAGTCGAGAACGCATTAATAAAATATAAACACGTTCTCGACTTTTTACAACAAGCAGATAAAAAACAAAATGCAGCACAAAAATACTAAACAACTCGTAAAAATGTAAATGCTGTATAATCGTACATCGTCAGCAGTTACAATGGATCCGAGATGATGACGCGAAAACCAAGAATGTCTGCAACAGCGGTGGAGCCGAGGCTTAAGACCTAGGGCGCTGTAGTGTGCATCGCACCTCGGGTTTATTCTTGTTTTAGTCACTGTACTTTCCAGATCAAACATTTGCAAACGCGTGTTGTCAGGGCACGCGCCTGGTCTTTTTTGAAGAACGTGATGTCAAGTTTTTTTGCAGCCGTAATAACAAAACTAAGTTGAACAGATGGAAAATTTACAAAGTAAACTAATCCCATGGGCTACTGTGTAACACACATATATATGAAAAACAATGTTAAATATAAGAAAATTGTGCATACTTTTAACATTTTTTTAATGTATGAACTGTTATTTGGTGATTTCATATGTGAAGCTGTTTCCCACGGCATAAAGTTCCTGGCCCGAGGGCTTCTGTCGCAAGAAGACAATTGAATGTCTGCATTACGTGTCTCGACTCAGGTTAGGAACAAAGCCAGTTTTCTTGTGGGAGAGTTTGGCATAGGGAACATTTCCGCCGCTAGATGCGCAGTGTTCCAACGAGGTCACTTTTAATTAAAATTTTAAGCTAAGTGACTAATAAAAGAGATATATTTTACTTAGTTACGAAGTTAATTCATATTTTATTTATGATTATTGAAATTATCCTGTTTTTTTAACGTAGAACATAGAGAAAATCCTTGTACATATGCGACACTAGCGCTTACCTAGTGGCGAAAATTTATGGTTGCCAATCTTTTAACATTGATCTTCCCAACCTTAAGTAAAATTAAGCTTAAAACGAGTACACTGCCCAAGTATCAGATACTTTTAGTATCAGTTTAACATTCGCCGCTAGTATGTTGCGTCTGCTNGCCCAAGTATCAGATACTTTTAGTATCAGTTTAACATTCGCCGCTAGTATGTTGCGTCTGCTGTACCGTGTAATTACGATACAATAACATTTAATTGTATTTGAAATGAGCGGTTCAGATGAAACCCAATTTCTTGATTTAGATTTGGAGACTGCGTAGATAATTTATTTAGTTTAAAAANAATGAGCGGTTCAGATGAAACCCAATTTCTTGATTTAGATTTGGAGACTGCGTAGATAATTTATTTAGTTTAAAAACCAAATAGGATAATTTATTAACTTTGTTTTCGTTTACACGATTGACATGTAGCAAGTTCATTGTCCTCTCTGGAACATTTTCGCACAAATGAAGTCTTATTATGATGATGTTATTTTCCATACTTTATTCCACTGCAAAATATAACACACAGTACGCCAGCTCGAAACACTTAGTTACTTGATAACGCGCGTACCTGATACTGCGTACCTGCTACTGTGTACCTGCTACTGTGTACCTGTTACACGCCCGCTACTCCAGAAACTGTAGAAGCGCTCGGGAAGATAGGGAACTGCTGTATCTGATACAGAGAGTATCAGAAGAAAGTGGCGGAAGGACAAAAAAAAATGCCTGACTTAAACCAGAGCCTGAAAAGAGCTCAGTTCGCCGTGAACACAGCCTGCACAGGAGTAGAGCTGCGAGATGTACGGCTGTAGGAGTGCAGACAGCTAACTTCCGGTGAGAACAGTAAAGCAGGTCGGCGAGCAACAGGAAGTGCCAGCTCAGCCGCTAGCTAGATAGTCTTTGTGTTCACACACGCGCACACGGCCGCCACGTTGCCAAGTCGACAACACGCATCCATAACCATTGTGACAGCTTCTTGGCCTACTAAAATTACCCGGTCAGGAAAACTAATCTTATATTGCATAAGTTTTTTTACATACCCCTCAATGCACTGTTCAACTGTTTCTAGTATGTGTTCTATAAATGTTTTCAATAAACAATGAGACCGCCTGTTGCTTTAAGCCACGTCTTTATCTTGCAAGTATACTACTCATTCCGTTTACGTGTTCCGTTTAAGTTTTCATACGTATCCGTGCATTGTAGAACGATGTACAGCATGTAGCTTTGTTGTAGTTTTCCTTATAGTAGAAAATGTAATTTAATTAGTTATTTATAAAGGCAACTACCTTAATGAAGCAGGAAAACACTTTAAAGATGATATAAAACATTTTACAAATGCAATAATAAAAAATTAGTTCAAGTTTATTACCTCAAAAGTATAAGACCAATGACACAATGTGTGAAAATAGCTGGTGGCCTTATACTTTTGGTATAAACTGTACTTTCCGAAGGAAAGATAGGCTTATGCAATCACCTGAATGTCTCCCCCCNCCCCCCCCCTTCAAAAAAAACTTTTAAACCTAAGAACAGAATTTTACCAAACTCTGTCTACATATAATACTTAGCAAGTTCATCCAACTTTTAACGTTTTAGATCACGCCAAATACTTATTTTAAAAATGGCGAAAATTTTAAAATTTATAGAGTATTATGTTACCAGGAACCATTGAACCGATTTAAACGGAATTTGATACGTTGACAGAGCAAGATGTAACATTTAAATTTTGAAAGCAGTAATGTTATGGGTCTGCCAATTTCGGAAGATAGCATAACATTAAAAAAATATACCTTTTACGTTATATCTCGGGAAGTAGGCAACTTCTCTCTGCCACATTGGGTACACAAGTAATACTATTGTACTGCATGATGTTCCTGTAAATGTTTTAGACTTATTACAACCAAATTCAACCTCCAATGCAGCTGGTTGCACGCCATATTATGGTACGAACGTTCTCTAGCTTCAGTTCCATCCTGGACCTTACCTTGTGGTTGTTGAATGATGTGTACGGTACTTAAATACTTATGCATAATATATAAGTTTTAGTTGTCTATCATATAGTATTTTTTTCCAGTGAAATTATTGGACTCACTACGAGACTGAACCTACACTACTTTATTCTCAAGGTTGGTGCACTGTCTCCAGCGCTGTCAGGGTACATATGTTTTCAGATGACTGAAAAGCAGTGTACATAGTTGAAATGTATATATGTTGCTTTCTTACTCGTCATTACAAAGTTCATTCATTTACTGTTATTTCTATATAATTGGTAGGTATTCGAAATAACTACATGTAAATAATATTTAAATCGAAATAAATTGTTACCTCGTACTGTATAGCTGAATTCCTCTCGTAATGGAAAAGTGAATTTGTGACTCAGCTGGTCTACCCCCCTGGAGCCTGATGCATCTCTCCCGGCTTGTGTTCTGTGCCATCCCGTCGACTTGCCCAGACCTGCACGGTGCCCGCACTGCCAGTCGACCACCTGGGCTCACGATGTTAGTTGATCGCACAACATCGGCCGGGTCGGATGTGTTCCGCTGCTAGTGTTGCGAGTGTTGGCTGTACTCTGAATGTGATGGTTTCGTTTCAGTCGGTTAGTAAGGAAGTCGTTTGCTATTCTGTTGTACTAACCAGGACGGCCTGGCGGTGGGCGATTGTCGAGTGCGTGCAGGCCGATGTGTGTATGTGTATGCGCGCGTTATTTCAGACCATACACTCCTATGTGCAACAGTAACTTTGCAACATACTTGCATGTTTACCTACCTTTATTTTTTCTTTACATGTGTGGACGGCTGTTACATGTTCCCGAACTTAAAGATTTCGGAATGATGACCAACTATGCTATAACAGGGCTTTAAAGGCCTACATGTCCCGTATCTCCTTGATTGCAGTCGGACTTATGTCTGTGATGCGACTTTGGTGGTAGTAGCTTCGGTGGGTGGGAAATGTCGGGCAATTATGCTTATAAGAGGGCTTAAAGTACACATGTCCCTACCACCCTGTTTGTCAGTGGAGGTGATGTCCAAGATTTGAATTCGGTGACTATAGCTTCTGTGGGTGGGAAATGGTAGCCAACTATGCTTATAAGTGGGCTTAAGGCGCACTTGACGCGTGCGCGGTGCGACGTATGGTAGGGTCTGGCATGGCTGGAGTCCTGGCAGGGATCCGAGATACAGGAGAGCGCATGTTCGACAGTTCGGACATTACAGCCAACTGAAGGAATAAGAGAAATTGCATGATGAGGCAACACTCAACACTCTTCAGACAAGATGGATGGCGCTGGCACAGAATGACAGAGCATGAAGTGGATGGTATTTTACAGGTGAGATAGCGAACAGGCTGCTGCTGACAAAAGCTGCAAGTGTAACTAGTGTTTCTTTATTCTACTGCTAGGTTTTTACAGAATAGAAAATAAATGTTTCCCGCACATTCGCGCGAGTGCAAGCTGCATCCCATACGGCATGTGCAGACAAGTTGGAGAGACAGACATACGCATGCTATTGGCTCTGTGTGAATGCATATAACTTTTATGTAGTGATGCGTCCTGCCCAAATTTTTTAATGTATATATAATTAATTTTTCTGAATGTTAGAATCATGGTATTTTCTACGCGCTATTAATTTATATATATATTTTACACATATAAGACGTGTGTACATGCGCATGCACAGTGCCTGCAATCTTTTAAGCGATTATGAGTTTATTGTCTGGAGAGTGAACAGGCCATTGCGAGTATTTATCATCCAAGGTGGTCGCTGCGGCACCCCNCCCCCCCCCCCCCCATAGAATTTTTAATGCATTCCTGCTGGCGATGAGTGAACCAACACACATTCACAATATGGCCGCGCCGATACCAGCACTCCTAGCTGTGAACTGTAGAACTTGAAACACTCTGATGGTGAGCATGAGAATCAAATATGGCCGCCTATAGAGGCGTACTGGCGGCAGACGTGGGAATTAAAGATGTAAAGATGGCTTAACACACACACTGGTGGCGGGTGCGGGAATCTAAGATGACCGCCTACAGCAGACAATGGTTTATGATGGAACATCCAAGATGGAGGATGCGAAACGCATGAGAGAGGAAAGGACAAGAGAGAAAATAAAGGAGACCAGAAGAAATATGAGAAACCCCCTCCCCCCCCTCCATTGATAGAACGAACGGGAGAAGGAAGGAATGCCAGAGTGCTAGAAAAAACACGGAGACCAGAAGGAATATGAGAACCCCCCCCTCCCCGAGATATAATGGACGAAAGAGGGGCAGGAAGGAATGACAGAGCGTGAGAAAAAAATAACATTGGAATGTCAAGAGCATGAGAAAACTAATTGGAATGCAAGAGTATGAAGAGTCGAGGTGGAATGATAGAGGAGGAAAAAAGGGAAATTCCAAAGGGGAAAAGGGAAATCAAATATGGCCGCTGCTAACGAGGAATGACAGAGGAGGTTTTCATGTGACATCATCCAAGATGCCCACAGCAGCCAGGTGGCGCAGAACATACTATTTCTAACTACTGGTATTCTGCGCACGTACCCAACAATGACTCTGCTATGTCCAGTATAGGCTATTCACGGTTACTTCACACTTTTCTGAAGTCCTGCCAAAGTTCTACTTTTGATTGCCGATTACGTATCCTTCCTCTACATGTAAACATAAACACTGTCGTGTGATTACATTTTAACTGTCACATGCTTGTTCACTGTTTTCAGCTGTTCAAAGAACTTAAGTCATATTTTAAAAACCATTTCGTACGAATGTTCACAATTTAGGCCTATAACCATATTTAGGTCATTTTTATGACTTGTTAACAATGTCGAAGTTGATGGTTGATGATAGTTCTTACAATTATTATACATCGTTAGCATATTTGTTATACACGACATAGCACATTACACATACTACATGTTAATATTTAGCCACGACTGTGTTTGACCCTGTTATAACTGCGGGGGAAAGAACTGTGGTATTTAACCTCTTGTTATTGATATGTGTTGGGATATTTCGTTATAAGGAGGCCTCAGTTGGAATAAAAATTAAAACGAAGGAACAAGCAGTCCAACGAAAAGACACAGTAGATTCAAGCACGCAACTCGTGTCGCTTATTTTTTGTACGTAGCAACGACAAACTTAAGATATAGTGATGAACATGCACACAAATAGGCCTACCATAACTTTATTCCGCTCATATCTATATGGATTGGTACTGACTGTTTTCTAGGTTTATTTAATTATTTATTTAAATTTATCTGGTTGGGCTTAGTATTTTGTAAGGGTTGTCACAAACATTCAAATTACAGAAACGTAAGCACGTTGCACAAGTGTGTTTCAAACACCTACGGCACAATTACAACGATGTGATAAACAGACGTGACTTTTAAAAAATTAATTTCGTCTTAAAATTAGTTAACGTAAAAACGTGTAAATTTCACACGTCCGATATTTGCAATCACACACACACACACTGGTCCAACGTAACGTAATGGCAACAATACTATTTCAAACACACAGCGGCCACAACGCACTTAACAGTATATTTATTCCTGCCGTGAAAATACATATATGTATGACAACACCGTAACTTGCCTAGGTGGGTTCAAAAACACAATGAGTACCAACTTGACGGTTCGTTCAGAAACACGCCATGTCATGTCGGCGTCGTCACTTCTGCCAACTGCGGAATTGTAACCGTCCCGCCATCACAGCCAAATATAGCATAATAAGTATTCAAACAATAAAATCTCGTTCCAGTTGTAAATTAAAAATTCAAAAATAATTTTTTTTTCTGTAATAAGTATGAAATATGCTAAAAGTGAAAACACGTATAATTTTCCTGCTACTACAACCCCTGCGAAACTTCCCGATATATATATATATATATATATATATAGAGAGAGAGAGAGAGAGAGAGAGAGACCGACAAGCTCCGCTCCGCCTATTGAATTTTCTTCCTGGGACGAAAAAAAAAACATCATGTCACTAGGTCCTACGCACGGTAATATGCGCTGATATTTTTAACTGTTACAATGAAATATGTTTCCTTCAGACCTAAAAATTCAAATATATCAAGAGGCACCGTTTAATTTACAAATAGCATACAAAAAACTGTGTTAAAACAACATTTATCTGTGAACTATTTCTTACTAGCCGTTGCCAACACATTGCTGTTTTTAATTTGTATTTAATACGAAATAAATATTACAAGTCACAGAAGATACTAAGCTAAAGTTTAATTTATTCAAGAATACAGTACTTTAAAGGTAATCACAGTGTTATACATTTGTGGTACACAAGTTATTGAAATAACAGGTTGACATGTTACGCCTAGGGTGATTTTTCAAAGGTTCGTTTCAAAACATCCGAAGAAACAGTGACTTGACTGTAAGTACAACTTTACTGTCAGTCACATTGTCAATAATGATGATCGTGTTGGTTTACATTTGAATTTTCAAAGGACACACTCATTTATGTGAACAAAATACTTTGACTAACCAAGAGTTGCATTAAAGGCGTTGGTCACAGAAAAATGTTTTATTCTATATTTGTACCACATTCTGTTCGACTTGTAGACATTATCTGTAACTACTTTTTCCTAGGATGAAATTTTTTTAGATACCTTGATTTTTTTCAAAATGACATGTCAAAGTCGAAATCTTAACTATTTTTGTGATATGTAAATAAAATTAACCAAACCATTTGCATAAAATTTAACAATGGCAACTGAAAGATAATGTCTTAATTCATTTTAACATATGCTTAGCAAAAGTTATAATACAAAAATTCTGCTGCAACCACAAATCAAAATTTGAAAGAATTTTCTTGCTTTCAACAATTTTCTTAAGTTGCTTAAACAATTCCTTCTACGATTTTATAGACATATTAACGTAGCTCTTGGGTTTTTTTTTTTCAGTAAGAAATATCTCATTTCTGTACGTAAGTTAGTTTACATTATCTGTACATTTCTAAAACTGTAAAATTGTGATTTTGAAATGTACTTATGCAAAAACTATGTGCTCAATTTTTTTTTGCTAGGAAATAGTACATATTTATATCTGAAAGTTCAACAATACGTGGTACACATATAAAATAAAAAATTCCGTCGGCCAACGCCCTTAAAACTAGGTTACAAAGAGTACAGAAATGTTATCGCACCTGCATACATGTACATACTGTATATGTAATGTCAACTCCTTATCCACGATGTTTCAGACAGTTGTATAGGCAGTTAGTTTTAAGGGGGGGGGTTACTGCGCAGCTCGCACGCGCACCGCCGGTCCTCGTGGAGCCAGGCGCGTCAAGGAAGAGGTCAACGACCCCCGCACACAAAGAGCGGGGATCGCATCGCCGGGCCAGGCCATCTCTCCCTCCGGTCAAAACGGCCGTTGCACAAGCACAAGTTAAGGCCCCTTCCCGCGTTCGAGGCAGAGAGGCGCGGGAGCGATAAGGGCGACACTGCCACGCGCATCAAGTACGCCATCACCGCTAAGCGCAAGGCTCTGAACTGGCGTGCAGTGTTATAGCCGCAATGCGGTTACCTATGGGACTTTCAGCGGTGACCCTATTATTTTATTGGTGCAAAGTCTGTAGGAAGATTCAATGCAGGGCACTTGAGTAGTTTCGTATGTATCTGACGCGTATATTTTGAGATACAGCGCTTTGAAAAAGCCCTTTTTATCAATTTTGGAGTATTAAAGCATGGTGTTTCTAATATGCGTAACGCCTTAGAAGTACTCAACTGCCTTAGTCAGAAGTGTGTGTACCTTTCGTAGAGCAGAACGTTGTACGCACGTTGACGCTAATAGTTTCGCAGAAAAACGTTAGTTTCTAACACACTATGACGCCGTTCAAGCGCCAGGTAGACGGGGGCCTTAATCTCCAAGGACAAGTATCAAGTTTCTGCGTAGGAAAGTTAGCAGCTCAAAAATGATTTTGAAGACAACCGTTTTAGCCATTTTCACGACAAAAAAAAAATTCTTGGGAGTTGAAATGGGGACTTGAAACTTGTCTTTGGGCACGCAATGTTTCTTAATTACTTTTAATGTTTATACACCACCTCAAAATATCCAGGCGTTTCCGAGGNGCAGAAGGTGTTGAGGGACACCCTCACTCAAGACGGGTTCCGAACCATATGCCAAAGAGTGCCAATATTTAGCTACCTGCTAGGCGGCAACCTCTTAAAATGGAGTTTCCTGTTATGTCACCCCCTCCTCCTTATCACCAGTGATTGCCCGGAGGTATCAAAGTCTGTGATGATACACGTGTTGGAAACAAGGCAGACGTTGCCAGATGGCCGTGGCGTTTTCTCACGGCATACAGTACTCCAGTTCCTATGTCGCGTTCAGAGATGACTGATATACATCAGCTGCGCTGTCGGACAATAGTGTGGCCTCCGCCATTCCACACATTTATTTCCGACTTGAATAAGTCTTTAAAATACAAACTATGGTCTATTAACGGTTTCTTCACACTTTTCGAATCAAACCTTAGAAAAATCACTTCGTGTTTAGTTATTTCCTAACTATACAGTCTATCACAAGCGTTTTATACTTGTGTTAATGAAAGTATAACTTTTTTTCTATAAATTGAAATGTTATTTATATTTATTTAAAGATCATATTATTTCTTTTGTAATTAATATTATTTAAAAACAGTGAGAAAACGTGTGTGTTGGCAACGCCTAGTAAGAAATAGTTCTCATGCAAAATAGTATTACAAGTGAGTGCGCACGAATGCGGTGCGCTGTCCTTTGGTGTAATTTTCCAGACTTAGTTAAAGCTTGGTTTGCATGAGGCGGAGGGATCTCCTGGAAGTAGAACTTCAGCAGGGCTTCGGAAAAGTGTGAAGTAACGGTGGCACGTGGTGGACCAGGACGAGGACGGCGATGCAACGTTTGCAGGGTGGCCAACACTGTAACTTACTGACTAATAACCCGACTACGGTACGATCATGCCATGATTTGACGAGACGCGGGTGGGGGCCCGCGGCGACTGACGCCAATTTCCGGCCGGCAAATCCCGCCAAAGAGCGGATTATGATGTCAAATGAAATATTTCCCCTAGATCTGTCGACGCGAGCAATAGAATCGAAGTATCCATTTCGTTGTTCTCATTTCATTCCTACATCCCATAGAAAGTGTTAATTACCCTCTAACGTAAAACCCTCAGCCGCGTTCTCACAGCCGTAACTCGAGATTTTTGTTTAGTAAAGGTGGTCAACATCTTCTTCGAGTGGAAGTGGAGAGATTCTGGTGGCTCTGAAGTCGTTGAGAGTGAAGAGAGGTGAGTATGGAGCAGCGCCGGAACGGAATGCAAGGGCGCGGGAAACGGGAGAATCGAACCCGGCTTGCTTTAATGGTAAAAGGGGGGGGGTGCGCTCTAGCCGCTGAGCCACCTCGGCCTCTTGGCTCATGGAATGAGACTTCCAAGGTAATAGTGGGGTTTCCAACTGGGTGCACACACACGACCATCAATCACACACAACACCGAGGACAACATGTCTGTGAAGATAATACGTGATCGCGTTCGCTTATGGAGACCTCAACAAGCGAATTTACACTTCATTAATTATTAATGCTTAAATTTAACTAATTTGGAGAGCAAATTAAATTAATCCCTCCCCAGATAAAAATAAAAAATTTTACCTTACGTGTACGAACGTAAGCAAAATCACGAAATTTACACAATACAAAATTTTAAGACAGTTAAGTTGAGTAGTAGGAATTTTTCCAAATCATTGGCCCAAACCTGGTCCAACATAATGGAGCTGTTACTGCTCACTGCGGTGGAAGTATTTTGGAACTCGCTAATTTAGCCAGTCACCGAAAAAAAACATACATTTAAATGAACACATTGTTAATACGTTTATTTAAAATTAAGCTCTACAATATAAATTTATACTGACCTGCTTCGAGGAAACCACCGAAAACAAAAATGGCTATCAATAAACAGCTGTTTCCACTTTGTGAATGAATACACAGCACACAATGCGATGCGTTTCTATTTGTCGAACTTGAGGCGTAACTTCGCTAACTTGTGTCAACTGAATCTTGGGAGGCATCAGTCAGCTGCTGATGCTTACAAGGGCGACCATAGTTGTCGCGTGGGGTTCACTTTAAGTACCAGTTCAGTTGTCTGTTATAATTTTTAAAACAAGTATGGAATTTTTCTTCTTTATTCAGGACAGAAATAAAAGTCGATATTTCGCAGCCAGTTCGTAAATTTGGTTTTTGAAACGTAAATGAATGTGATGGTTAAGTTTCCAAGTCAGGGACAATAGTTATAAGTAGCTCCCAGTTTACGATACTTATTCTTCTGTACAGCAGTGTTTGAAACTATAGTGACACCACTGTGTCTTTCTCTGAACACCCTCTATAGTCACCGCTTACAATTCCGAGGAAACATAACACGCCCTTAGCTTGTTTCTGCTGTTGCCAATCGCCGTCGCAAAGTCTCCTTAAGGGTGGGCGTGGTTAGTACTGGCTACTAGAGATTCTCCTTAATGCCTACTACCTATGAAGGACAACTGTCAGCTGGTTGTGTAAGAAGCACGCCCGATGACCTTGAAACACAGCAGGTGGGACACGACATTCTGACCCCCGTGTCCTTCCGCTGTCAGAACAATTCATAATCTCTACCGCTCAGGAAGTATATATAAAACACCCGCCTAGATAACAGTATTAAAGACATTCTCCATCAAGCGGCCTGCACATGTGCAATACAGGCATACATGACACATACCGCCTGTGTTCGATTCACCCTTCATGGGCAGGTTGTTCTTGGTAAAGTGCACACTTTTGAAACAAAATGTTCCACTAAAATTCCATCTCGGAATTCCTTGACTTTCCCAGGTTTTCCAGGCAGAATCTTACCTTTTTTCCCCGAACCTATTTTCAGGAATACTGACATTTCCGATTCCATTTATTTTCACTGCTGACACAACAAATGTGCACGAAGTGACGTGGAATTAAGTTACATAGCAACAAAACGAGCAAGCAGAAACAACATTTCATTCGGCCCATCGATATTTCTGGCAACACACGTTATCGGCTTCACGTGAGTATCCATCACAAACACACAAATACTTGGCAAAGATGCATCGTTACCAATTCCCAAACTTAAAAAATTTAAATCTGATAAAATGCCTGTGCTTAGAACAGACGCAAANACCTTTTTTCCCCGAACCTATTTTCAGGAATACTGCAGCCAATACCTGGCTTCGTGCTCTAGAAAATAGCATTCAAGTCGTGACGTCAACTTCCGCTGTTAGACTCAAAGGGCACACTGCAAAAACATTTCTTGTAAACTTCCTATACTTTGATGAAAGTTATTAACCTGTACGTTATATGAAATCTTGTTAAGGTTTTTTTAAAAATAAAGTTGAATTTTACTTAGTGTTAATTATGAGATATATAATCATTAGAAAAATATTTTTAATTTAAACATGCTTTTATTTTTTACATTTTAATATTTTGTATAAAGTCATTTGTTGGTTTTTTCTTTTCCTAATCTAAAGACATATTTTATCGCAGGGCCTCTTTGTACACAATATTTCTGGTTTTTTTATTGAGCACAAGTACTACAAATTGCTACGGCGACTGACACGCGAATATGAGACATATTGTCCATGTGAGAAGCATGGCTGTCGGAGGTCAACTCCAGCAACTTTCAGGGTTTGGCCTTGTGACTTATGTATAGTCATAGCAAAACAAACCCTGATCGGAAATTGGATACGCTTAAACTGGAAAGGTAAATAAATCCGTTGGAATCATGGGTATTCTGGGTAGTAAGATTTCTTCGCCAGTACCGGTGCCACTCATAATAGTTGCCTCAATAACATAATCCGTCAAACTGTTTACTTGTAGGTGAGTGCCATTGCACGGTTCTGGAGGGCTTATATAACATGATCGGTGCGCCAGTTTTCACAGCAAGAGCGTGGACAGGCAAACCTGATGGATTAAGGGAGTTCAAGAACTCAGTCGGATAGAGGACCGAGTCTTCCTCTTCAGCAACGGTGTCCACAGACGTGTAGTTCGGGAGGGCGGTTCAATCACGTTCAGGGTCGTTTTATTGATGTTAAGATAGCGCGCTCTTGGAACCTGGCAGAGGCTTCGTTGTGATTCTTTGGACGTCTGAGAAATTAAACGGTAAAAAAGCTTATTAGTATTTCTCTGTTATAGATAGATATATGCTACCGCGGTGTTTTTTTAGGTCTTTTTATTCTACACGATTCTTTACTACATTATATTGTTCCATCTGTAACGGTTTAGACAGCGTATTGCAAGAGAGCGCGCTGGCGGCAAACTTTTTTCCGACTTGATTCACTATTATCGTCACTGCTTATTCCTTGTGTTACTTTACATAACAAAATATATACTAAAACCTGGCCAGAGATCATAGCTATGAATTTAAAAAAAAACACGTAAATCGGATAGTGGTTCTAGAGTGATAAACGCACTAACAGACAGAGACGTTCAGTTTTATAATATGTATAGATAATACTACATATCACGCAGCTAATGTAGGAATGCTACACGGGTGCACGGACATTCTTTACCACTCGCGTTTTCTAATCATACGTATACACTAGTGTGATAAATTCCCAAATAATTTCTTACATATGCACCGTAAAATGCCCCCGTCAGCCAAGAACACTCACTTATTAGTTACCATCGCGAGAGAATCTAGGGATAACTCATTTTATAACAAGGTTTCAACGCCATTCTAACAAAAAAAAACCTGATCGACAATGAAAAGTTCGTTATTTCCAGGAACGTTAAAAAAAACCCTACAAAATAAAAACGGACACCTCTTATATCCACTACAGGCCGCGGTGGTGCAGTGGTCAGACTACTCGCCTCCCACATAGGCGAACGGGTTCGATTCCCGGCGGGGTCGCGCCCGGATTTTCGCACGTGAAAATTGTGCCGTACGATACCACTAGTCGGCTGGTTTTCTCGGGGGTCTCCCGTTTCCCAGCCCTTGCAATCCGACGCTGCTCCATAATCGCCTCGCCTCACCCTCCAAGACCTCGCTGTTAAGAGCTGCACAAATCTCTTCACTGCACTCTCCATTGGAGGCCTATATCGTTCCCGTTGCTCTACTGTTTAACGTACATGGATACAGTATTCTAGATGGCGGAACAGACACCCTAGGAAATTTAAGACCTGTCAGTATTTATTAACCAAGATTTCTAACTGCTAGTTATTGATTTGTAGCCCAGAACGAGTTCATACATTTTTTTCTTCATTTTTGAGTCGACAAAAAATTAAGCGTACTGTAGGTCGGCTGAAAAATCTCTTTGTATAAAATAAAGTTTCCCAACTGACTTAACTCACTCACTTAAACCGCTGGATTCAAAAGCATGAACATTTAAGAGCGCATTTAAGGGTGACTTCCCCGTAGGATGCAGGCATCTGCTAAGGATTTCTCGGAATTCGACCCCTAAGGGGGTAAAAAGGGGTGAAACGTGTTTTCTAGGACTCCTCAATAGCTCATTAAACCTATAATACGTAAAAACTGATTTAAGGATTTTTACAAATTCTTTCCCTAAGATGGTGAAAAGGTCTGTTACACGCGGCCAAAACAGAGGACAGTAATCTGTATCAACAACACGAGTATCGAAATTCTTAATGTATGCTTAATCCACCATAAAGGGAACAAGGGCAGGTGAATCAAATCGAACACAACCTGTGGCTGTGAGCGATCCTAAAACACACAAAACCAATTTCTAAATTACCAACAAAGTACTGCTGTGAAATAGAACTCCTTCCTGTACCGGACCACTTGGTATCTTCCCGCCAGATTACAATAATGCCGCGATGACTAACTATGCATGTTGTAATTCATTGTGATTTATATAATTTATTAAGTAATGTGATAGGAGTTTAAGGCTTCACTTCCATTTTTATGCCGAAATTCGTTTCCTTGTTGCAATTTCAATTTCTTAGTAGAGAATTTCCGACAGTAGAAAATTCGCACTTCGCGAGTTGTTTGATAATTTTTGTACTTAATTTTACTACCCGTTATTTGGTAGTTGTAAAAAGGCAGGACCGTATTGCTAAGCTTGTATTCTGCTATTTGTGGCAAAATTTGAAGTTGGTAGTTCGGATTTCATGCCTGTATTAAAGAGAAAGGCAAATAGCTTCACTTCTACAGAAGTATTTCAAATTTTACTTCGCAAAAACCTTAATTTGGCCGGTCACTCAAAAATACGTTATTTTATATTGGTACGAAATGCTGTTAAACTTCTCGACTTTACTTAAAGAGTACTATTTCCGCATATCAAACAATTTTAGACGACATATTTTTTACACAATGTCCTGTGAATATCGCAATTTTAGCGGTTTTGGAACGTTGGCCTTCAATAATAACCAACTCATCGAAACGAGATAATTCACAATGAAATAATATAAGAGTTACTTCAAGGAATCTTTACAACCACGCAATGATATGTTGTCACAATTTAGAAAATTAATTTTAAAAAAAGGAAATTGTTTTTATAACTTTTATTCGTGGCAGTTTTATAAATTCCCGTACAATGTTTTTGCTAAGCATACCTTAAAACGAATTAAGACATGAACTTTCAGCCACCCTTGCTAAATTTTCTGTAAATATTTTCGTTTATTTTATATGTACGTCCCAAAAGTATTGAAATTGCTGTTTTGACATGCCATAATGCAGAAACTATGGAGTCAAGATTTTTTTTAACGCTAGGAAAGAGTACTCGTATGCAATGCCTACAAGTTGAACGGAGTGTCGTTCAAGTATAAAATAATGCATTTTCTGGTGATCGGAACCCGAGTGGACTTCTGAAAGTGTCAAATAGGTACTACGCCACTTCCGGCCTTGCAGCTAGGAGCATCAGTTGCTTGAAGGCCGACTGAGACACGACCTTATAGTAAAATGGCGACCGCAGAGAAATCAAAGCGACGTTGTGTCAGAACGACGCGCGGGCTTCGCGTTCCGTTCGAAATGCCGCTGCTCGCGCCGCCGATAGATGGCAGCACCAACAAGTGGCATCTCGCGTTGCTCCTTTGTCTAGATATAACGACGCATACACAATCGCCTCACTATTTTATTCTCCTCTCACACTCCATGGAAATCTCTTAAAATAAGAATTTATCCATTGCATCTAATATAATAAAATGCGTTAAAAGTTGGAAAAAAAATTGCAGTCAAAATTTTTTTCTACCGTATTATTTATCCGATTGGTAATACTCGAATGGTGACTAGCATGTTCTTTACACGCCATATCACGATCGGGCAGGTAGGACCACCTACGTGGAGGCAACTATGATATGAAATATAAAAATTTAAAAAAATTTCACACCGCGGCGTTGACTTCGACACAAAACATTTCCTGTCGGCATCTCTTACGAGTATGCGTCCGCAACAGATAATATCTTTCACGAAGAGGACGTTTGAAGATGGCAGCGGTAAACCATTGTTCGTTCCATGATTCACCCCCACACGCCGAACGAGAGAAAGGAATAATAAGACAGGGAAATTCCTGGACACTTGCGCATACGAAAACGGCGGAAAAGCCGCCGAGTCGCGAGTCAAGTGACGTAAACAAAAAAATCCTCCTCTTCAGCGTCGCTTCCGCGTAGGAACGAAAATAGCCCCCGGGCCAGAAAGGACCCAGTCGGAACAGCGGCAATAAAACTGGCGCAATGTTGCAGTCGCAAGTCGGGCGTCCTCGTTCGCCAAGTAGGTCAACCGAACACGCA
>NQII01000926.1:362713-386245 GCA_002778355.1 Clitarchus hookeri | reverse complement strand
GAGTAGACGCTGAGCTGCACACGGCCGGAGGAACACTGCCTGGTCGGCTCCGAGCGACCCGGGCGCGACGCCACATGGGTACCGCTTTCGCCCGAGCGGACGCGCGGTCCCAGTTGCCTCCCTCCCCCCGCTTCTATACTCCTTGCCGGGTGGCGCGCCAGTCGATGCATGGGCCGGTGCTAGAGAGAGACGGAGGTAGCGAAGCCAGGCGGCGAGGGCTGCTGTTGCGAATGTGTCGCTCCCTGTCTTCCCTTCTCCTTGTCGTGACGTCACCCGGACCCCGCAATTATGTCGTCATTGTCCCCCCCCTACCCCCTCTCCGCAAGCAGCGAGGTGCTAACGTTCTGTTTTGTTTGTGGGTCATGGCTGCAACGCAACCTCTGCCGTTGCTCTCCGCTTGTGGGCGGCCTGGGTTCGATCCCCCGCACTAGACAAAGTGACGCTGGTGTTGGGCAGAATCGAATATTTCCAGGAACCGAATATTTTGTATTCGAATACTTAATAAGAATCGAGAACTTTTAAGATCTGTGATGGTATTCGTCTATTCAAATGCACGATTTCGTTTTTTTTTTTTTTTTTTTTTTGAAACAGTGTCTTTGATATTAAAGATATAGATTTTATTTTAAAACTTTATTACGTAATATAAATTGATCACAAAAACACATGGGACCATTCCAGATATCGACAACCTCTTGGAATCGAATTATTTGACATTCTGAACTCCTAATACTCCAGTCACTACACGATATACGTACGCCTGAAGGCTGCTCACAATGAAGTGATCAACCCTTGAGAAATGTCACTATCTGCATATATCTTAACGGGACAATATTGTTATACTTAAGTTAAAATTAATGCGTTGATAACTATAAACAAGAAGTTACCGATATAACTAATGAACCTACTTTTCTCTACATAGATGCAAGTAATTTTAATGAAGTTCTTGAAAGGTAGTCGGGTCTCGACGTCTCGCAGACAGCAATGTCATTAAATATGGAACCACAAACTAATTAAATACAAGTGAGACAACCACAAGCACACACGCGTGTTACCCAGGAGTCGAACCCAGAAATTCGTTAAATTGTTTACTGTACAGACTGACTTATCTTAACTATTTATACAGCAGTAATACTGTAAATAATGCCAAACACACTTAACACGTGTAAGATTGCGTGGCCTACTGTAGCAATACTTGCGTGCATAATTAGGCAGGAATCGGTTGATTAGTCCGAGATATTGCCAGCATACAAAATTAAGGTGGAATTTGGAAAAATAATTGTTTATCCCAATGAAAAATGTTGGTTTACACAGCCCACTATAGTTCTAGTTGTTTGCCAAATTTGAAAACATTCGGTTGATCGTTTTCCGAGATACGACAAAACATAATTATATGTGTGCCACTACCTTTCAAAATGGCGGACAAAAGAGGCACTTGGTAGACACATTTGATATACTGCTAGCATACAAAGTTAATTGAAATGGTTTCGTAGACATAACATAGTAATCCAAAATATGTATATGGCCGCCATTTTGAATTTTTCTACAGACCGCAAGTCCCGTAGTTAGAGGCAGCACCACACTGCACTCCAGTTGAGAGCATTGTGCGTAGAGGCGATGGCGGACATGAAGCGCGTGGCAGTGTCGCCCTTATCGCTCCCGGAACCCCTATGCATAACTAGCTGTTGACCTTACACAGCAGTACAGCTAAAGACAAGGGAATCACGAACTCATCATTACGTCACAATGTTAATTTGTACCAAAACTTGGCGAAACCAATATAGTAAGGTAAAATACGAGTCCGTAGTACTGTCTTTATGCCCGCACTGATGTGTGAAGTCAACAGCTGCTTGGGTACATGGGTGGAGTCTATTCACGGGGTCTTCACACTTTTCCACCCTATTCACGGGGTCTTCACACTTTTCGAATCAAACCTTTGAAAAATCACCTCAAGTATGACGCGTTTGTTTCCTAAATATGTAATTCATCACGGACTTTGATCAGCTGATTAACATAAAACTACCTTATTTTTGGTTGAGTTGAAGTTTTATCTGTATTTCATCTATAAATTATAATATTTCATTTATAATAAGTATGAATAAAAACGGGGAGAAAATGGGTGTGTGGGCAATACGCANAAATATGTAATTCATCACGGACTTTGATCAGCTGATTAACATAAAACTACCTTATTTTTGGTTGAGTTGAAGTTTTATCTGTATTTCATCTATAAATTATAATATTTCATTTATAATAAGTATGAATAAAAACGGGGAGAAAATGGGTGTGTGGGCAATACGCAGAAGTAAATAGTTCTCCTGCAAGATGATATTGAACTGGTCGCGCACGAACACTGTGCGTTGACCCTGGTGTAGTTTTCTAGGCTTAGCCAGGCTTTGTTTGCACGAGGCAGAGGGATAGTTCGAAAGTAGACATTTAGCGGGGCTTCTGAGAGGTTGGAAGTAACTGACAATAGACTATACGTTCGGAGTTTTCTTNCCAACTGTTATAGCCTGGAGGCATAGCAATTGTGGCTGCAGTTATTTGTATTGTAATTAAGAATATTGTAATACGTACCCACTAATAATGTTCTTACAATACCTTGCATGGACGAAGTGAAATAATGGTCAAAATTCTAAGTTTTTTGCTTATTGTCTGGTAGAAAGCAAACTATTGTGTTCGATACAAACAGCGATTGTTTCCCTAGTGAGGAAACTCGGAATCTGTAGGTGCGTGACCGGCTGGGCTGTCCTCTCTAGTGCCTTTGCCCCTTTGGGCCCTGAATGGTTTCCCCATCCATGCTGCTAACTGTGGATAACCCGCATTTGTACAGACTAAATGCAGACATACACCAGCATGTCTGTGGACACGAGAGTTATTCTATCTGCCTGGTCACCATCGATAAACAACTACTTATCATGTATCACCTATCTCCTCGTTTAAAATAAGTCACATAATATTTGTTGGTGGAAAGAGTTTAACTATTTAATATTCCAGAAAAAAANTATCTCCTCGTTTAAAATAAGTCACATAATATTTGTTGGTGGAAAGAGTTTAACTATTTAATATTCCAGAAAAAAATTTTTTTTTACATAATTATTTGCATTTTTCAATTGCATCACAATTCGATATCTAATTAGAGTAGTGTTACAAGTCAAGATATTTCTTTCTCTAGGAGTAACGATTNTATCTCCTCGTTTAAAATAAGTCACATAATATTTGTTGGTGGAAAGAGTTTAACTATTTAATATTCCAGAAAAAAAATTTTTTTTACATAATTATTTGCATTTTTGAATTGCATCACAATTCGATATCTAATTAGAGTAGTGTTACAAGTCAAGATATTTCTTTCTCTAGGAGTAACGATTTTGCTTAAAAAAGGTGTTTTTAACGAACACCTTGTCGAATTGAATAATCAGAAATAAAGTTTAACCATCATTATCTGATTAATAATAGAATTTATGATTTTAAACTGTATACTTGTGGTAGGGCAATAGAGCCAAAATGTGGACTTTTATATTTTGTAACAACATTGCGTTGAGGTATGGATTTCAACACTGAATTGACAGCACAACTGGACCCTGTGTTGGGCGAGCCNGGGGGGGGGGGGGTAATGTTATTGCTCTAGCAACATGTGTTTGTATTTTATTTGTACATTCACTGCAAGTCGCCGAGCACGCAGAGTAACGAGTGTTGCCAGATCTTATGTGTGTATTTATGTGTAAGTGTAATTATATACATGTATATGTATGTATATATATGTATGTGTATATATATATGGTGGTCCCGAACGACAGGTATAAACGCCGTGAGATGATTCCCTATGTAAAATGGGATAGAAAACATTATACGAACACTGTCTCGTAACAGTAACTCATAAGAGAGGTAGCCACACTTGAAAATATATATTTCATATTGTTGCAAGTTTTGATTGATAAGCACTGGAGAGAGAAGGATAACGATGGACATTCATCATACGCAAAGTCACGGCCTCACCATCTTGGTATTCACTGCTCCTCCTGGGAATACTGCCAGACTACTGGCGAGATACTGGATACATGCGCGCTGCGCGCTGTATAGTTCCACGTCCACACACACGATACAGTACATGAGAATATACAACATACCGCCCGCAGAGACCGACTGAGGTCTCTAAGAGTACACACAAACAGTCACACTGTGTACAAAACATCACATTTTCAGAACTGGCGAGCGTTACTGGGTTGGCAGGCGGTACGGCTTGTGTTCCGGTCGGCACAACTGTGCCTTGTGGGTGCGCACTTCCACCACTCTTACCATGTTGTCTGCTCCAGGATGTAACTTGACGACTCTGGCCAAGCACCAGCCCAATGGGAGTAAACGTTCTTCACCTACAAGGACCAAATCTCCCACAGTGAGTCCTGGTTGGTTGGTTTGCCACCCGAGGTTGCATCTGTTGAAGAGACTCTCGATACCATCGTCTCCAAAACTGATTGGAGAGAGCACGCACCATTTTCCATATCCGGGACAGGCAGAGTACACTATCGCTGTTCTCATCACATGATTCAGGGACAGCTACAAGGGACCTACCAATAATAAAATGCCCCGGTGTGAGAGCAGCAAAGTCACATGGGTCGGATGATGATGGTGTTAATGGTCTAGAATTGAGGACAGCCTCAACCTTAGTACACAATGTCACTGGCTCCTCCAAAGTGAGAATCTGATTGCCAATGACTCGCCTGAGGTGATATTTGGCTGACTTCACAGCTACTTCCCATAACCCACCTCGATGGGGACTTGCTGAGGGAAGAAAATGAAAATTAATGGAGTGAGTCAGAGAGAAGCTTTCAACAATGGGAGACTTCAGAAGTTGGATAAAGGATTGTTGAAACTGCCTTGCCACGCCCACAAAATTGGTCCTACAATCCGAATAGAGACTCGTGCACAATCCTCGTCTTGGCAGCACAAACCGTGTTAAGGTAGCAACAAAACTATCAGCAATGAGATCAGTCACAATCTCAATGTGTACTGCCTAAGTTGCAAAACAAATGAAGATGGACAGGTAAGCCTTCTAAGTAGTGCCACGATGTAACTTGTTTAGTCTGATGGAGATGGGTCCAGCACAATCCACTCCTGTCTGCTCAAAGGTTCCAGAGAGCGTGACTCTCTCTGCCGGTAAATCACTCATAAGTGGAGGAGTGTTCACAGGTCGACACCAGAAGCACCGCACACATTTGAAGAATCTAGATCGAATTAGGGATCGGGCTGACAAAGTCGACAATTTCTGTGATACGAGAGACTGCAGTAATTGTGGTGCTGCATGCATATATCTCAAGTGGTAATGATCTACCAATGCTTCAACCACTACATGGTCTTTCGGCAGTATGATTGGGTGCTTAGTTGCAAACTCCATGTTGGCATTGAACAAGCGAGCGCCCGTCCTGAGCACACCATGCGAATCCAGAAAGTGAGCCAAGCACTGCATTCGCGTTGAACAAGGCTTTCCTCCATTGAGGCGTTTCAAGTCGTCATGTAGGCGAGCAAGTTGGATGCATTTGCATACAAGAAGGGCAGCTTCCTCAAGTTCCAAACTTGTTAAGGAACCACTGTAAACAAGATTGTGTTTTGGCACATCTGATGAAACACCTAACATAAGCCATAATGCGAACCAACTTGGGCCATCATGAAATTCGTTGGAATACAGAAAGCTCTTCGGGTATTTCATGAGTGTTCGGCAAGGCGAGTTTCGAAGATTTGAGCTCTGGGATATTGTAATCATGCCCAGACACAGCAAAGACTGGCTACTGTTCAGGTGGGTGGACTACCCAACCGAGGCCATGCCACCAGAGGTCATGAGAGAGAAGGTCAGGAGGGAGTAAGCCACGAGATGCACAATCCGACGGATTATCTTGAGACCTGACATGTTTCCACAACAGAGGAGGAAACCATTCTTGATTTGAGACACGCGATTAGCCACAAATGTATTCAACAAGTATGGCAATGACTTTATCCAAGCTAGAGTAGCACTGGAATCAGTCCACGCGTGAGTTGCAGAGATATGCGAGTACTGGCTGAGGAAGTTGTGGCAATAGGAGATCAATTTTACCAGTAAATGAGCCCCACACAATTCTAAACGAGGGAGAGACACTCGTTTCAGAGGAACCACCCATGCCTTAGCCATCACCAGCTGCACACACACATTCTCTCCAGTGTTTGTTGTACTCCTCAGATACAAGACTGCTGCATAGACTCTCAGAGGCATCGGAAAAACGATGTAATTCCCCACTGACCACATCAAGGCATATTAAGCATGGCAAGCTAAGGGTTTCTATTTCAGTTATGCAACTTCTCTCTCATCAAGCTCTATCATTCCACTTTGGTTTTCTCAAATTACTTCTAGCATCCTTTCACCTGACGCCCTGGCAGTTCATGATCTTATATTCCTTCCTACCAGATGTCGATACTTCTTGCTCTTGCGTTCCTACTGGCTGTCCTTACTTCATGCTCTTACATTCCTTCCTACCAGTTGGTCCTACTTCACGTTCTTGCATTCCTGGCCAACTACGTCAATCGTGGTCCCTACTTCATGCTCTCGCATTCATACCTGACATCCCTACTTCATGCTGTTGCATTCCTGTTTTCTCAGAGTAATTCCTTTCTCGTCCCTACTTCACGCTCTTGCATTCCAGACCAACGACATCGCTCACAGTCCCTATTTCATGCTCTCGCATTCCTACCAGATGTCGCTACTTCATGCTCTTGCATTCCTTCCCGCCAGTTGTCCCTACTTCGCGATCTCGCATTCCCGGCCGACGACGAAGTCGATCGCGAGCCCTACTGTATGCTCTCACATTCCTACCAGACATCCCAACTTCATGCTCTCGCATTCCGCCTTACCTGTTCCTACTTCATGCTCTTGCATTTCTGTACTTTTCCTTGGATTTCCCTTTTTCCCTAGCAAGTTCCCTTTTTACATTTTATTTGATTGGCTACGCGAGGCTCTCGAAAGGGTTTCGGCTCCATTTGGCTATGCGAGGTTCACGAAAGGGTCTCGTATCCGATTGGATACGCGAGGCTCTCGAAAGGCTTCACAATCATGCTCTTGCATTCTCGCGCGCGTCCCCCAAGTCCCTGACAAGACGCCCCCTTTTCTCTGATTGACTACGCGAGGCTCTCATTGTGTACTTATAAGCACAGTTAGGTATAATTCCCAAACCGTTTAAAATAGCGATAGAGATAGGAGCCAGTGGAGCGACGAGTGGCGGCGAGAGTGAAGTGTGCTGCCTGCGAGCATCTGTGCAGTGGAGGAGACTACTGGTCTGGATGTGTGAGTGACAGACGTCTGGAGTGATGGCAACAGACAGACTGGACGTCTGTGCTAATAATGAGCGTGAATCGGTGACAGTGACCAAGATATAGCCATTAATGAGGACATTAATTAGAATTGAGATAGACATTAAATATTGCTCTCACTACAAATAACAAGAGCAATAGTGTTGATAAAAAGTTTAATGTTGTAAATAATAGCTGTGTGAATAAATTAAAAGTCACATTCAGTTAATTACCCCTCACGAACTCGGATAGGCTCCTCTGGTGTCTTATAACAACGCCTTCTTTCATTTCCATACGCAGACTTTCGTTACGTCCACATCTTTCACGGTAGACCGAGTTTTAGACAGTATTCCTTTTTATACTGTCAGCAGCTGACACTGCTGACGGGAGTTCCTTTATGTATAGGCTATTCAGGGTAAAGTGAGCTCTTTTGAAAGCCCTCTCATTTGGAATAATAGTCAGTAAATATATTTCATTTTAGCCTCAGGGTGCAGTGAAATATATACACTGTGTTTATTACCTGCATGGCGATATTTAGTTAAAAAGGTTGTTAAACGATACAAAATGGCTGAAAGAAAAAAATAACTTGGCTCTAAAAAGTGTTCACTTTACCGTGAACATCCTTCGCTGACGAGAGCTGTTTTGGAGTCTGGGTTGGAGGCTACATCTCCTGCTGACACCCGTCTCAGCAGAAACAGAAGAACAATCATGGCGGCGTTAAACGACAATTGCATAACCAAGAAACTGTATTGCAGTTATCTGCAGAGGATGCAAACAAAGTGAGGATGGCTATTCAATTATTATCCTCCGAATTGAATGCCTATATTATTATTTTCACAATTCGACCTTCCTATAAAGGAAAAACACATCCGTTGCTAACGACATGATAACAAACTCGCCGGGCAAGGCGGACGCCATTTATTTCTTCTTCTGGGCGGCGTTCCAAAACGTTATTCCGCGATTAAACTTTTCTCTTTGGCTGTCCCAAAACACTGTTGAGTAACTGTTTTACTTTCTCTTGGCAGTGTCCCAAAACTGCAGAGTAATTACCCTGAGCATCTTGCCAGGGTAACAATTTTACACGCGCTATTTCAGAAAGTAACGAAGGGTAAACTGAAAATGGCGGGAAGTTTAGTAGAATCAAACAAACTGGAAGGAAATGTGGACTTTCTGGTCACAGACACACACGAGAAACGTATAAATAATGAATGATAAAATGCGTATTTTTATTTAAAAGTTAACTTGTATGAAGGTTGCATTCTTAGATGTAATATTTATGATTATTTGATGGTTAGCAAAGCTGCTTATGTATATTATGTAAACCTATAACTAATTTTTTGGGAAAAGGAAGAAACTGGAGAAAGTGATAGATATGTTTTGGAATTTACGTTGGTTTATTAATCAGTACATGTTTGTAAACACAGAATGTTATTTACATCATGCTAGTTCCAAAACCACGTTTACTCTTACTTTCCTCAGCTGTTACTCTCTGTTACTTTACTCTCAGAGTAACGACCGACCTCCCGTGGTGCGTTCAGTCGGCGCACCGCCGTTCTGCGGCGCGGGAGGTCCTGGGTTAGATTCCTAGGTAAGGCACGGGTGTTGGTTTAAGTTAGTATGTAAGCCATCCCCTGATAATCCTCCAGGAATACCACCTGAGGGACGTTAATAAGCCCTTTCCAATTACAGTTCCAAACTCGGAGTAACGTTTTGGAACGGCCACCGCCCTGGGAACTGCTACCGAGTGTTCCGTCGCCGAGACCAGTGACCGGCTGTCGACGTTCCTGACTGCTTTCCTGCTGACACGTCAGCTCTGCGCTGTCAGTAGAAGGAGGACCACGGCCTTAGTACAGGAGTTAGTACGCCGTCTGTCCCGGCCCCCAAATAGCGCGCAGGTTCAGGTGTATAGTTGTAATTTAAAAACTGTTCAATATATTTGAGTGGCGCTTGCTTACGAATAGCATTTAAGAAATATTTCAAGCCCGAATAGTCGTTTCCGCTTTCATTTCCGTTTCTAATGGGTATTTTTTTTTTAAAGTGAAAAAGGGCTAAAACGGGTATTTCACGATGATTTTTAGGTAAGAAATGTCCGGTGCGGGCTACTTACAATACAACAGGGACATGCATCACACCTCTGTCTCTATTTGTACACGATGTCACGACAGTGTGACGGCTGACAGTCTCACGAGGCGGGACTACGAGAGAACGACACCACGTCAGCGCAGTGCCACGCGCGTAGGGGCGATGGCGCACTTGACGCGCGTGCAGAACCCGCCCTTATCGCTCCAGTCGGGTGGCAACCTTAACCTGGACTCACAACCATCAGTCAGTCGCCCGTCCTTCCAGCCGTCACGTCATCTTCAACCAATCTTCTATCCGTTAATTCGTCAAGTGTTTCTCGAACTCGAACTTTCGACAGACCGACCGATGGGCCACCGCCTTCTGAAGACACTCCGTACACGCGAACACGCACTTTGAAAGGTGGTGGGTCTGTGTATATTATCTTTGGTGGTAAATCCATGNTTCCAGCCGTCACGTCATCTTCAACCAATCTTCTATCCGTTAATTCGTCAAGTGTTTCTCGAACTCGAACTTTCGACGGACCGACCGATGGGCCACCGCCTTCTGAAGACACTCCGTACACGCGAACACGCACTTTGAAAGGTGGTGGGTCTGTGTATATTATCTTTGGTGGTAAATCCATTAATTTAAAATGTGAACAATATTTCGGTAAATATTCTTATCACGTAAAGAAATTACCTCCCAAAAATGTTTTTCTCTTGAAAATGTATTTTCAACCAAAATATACCTCCAACTAAAGAAAGATCACGATGTTAAGTTGTCGCACTGAAATTTTGCCGTACAGAAGGATTGACGGACGACGGATTGTTGTGAATCACTTTGAACCGACGGACGAAAAAACCATAGACTTTGAGGTAGACCGCTTATTCGTCTTCTGCGCATGTACCCAACATAGACCTACACTGAAGAACCAAAAAAAATAACTGGTATAGGCGTGCGTATGCAAATATCAGAGGTATGGAACCAATCAGAGTAACGCGATGCGGTCGGCAGCTAGATCGGTTACTGCTGCTACAATGGCAGGTTATCAAGATTTAAGTGAGTTTGAACGTGGTGTTATAGTCGGCGCACGAGAGATGGGACATAGCATCTCCGAGGTAGCGATAACATTTGGATGTTCGCGTACGACCATTTCACGAGTGTACCGTGAATATCGGGAATCCGGTAAAACATCACATCTTCGACATCGCTGCGGCCGGAAAAAGATCGTGAAAGAACGGGACAAACGACGACTGACGAGAATCATTAAACGTGACAGACGTGCAACCGTTTCTAAAATTGGCGCAGATTTCAATGCCTCCTGTATACCTTCAGACATTAGTCGAGTCCATGCCACGTCGTCTTGTGGCACTTCTGCGTGCTCGCGGGGGCCCTACACGATATTAGGCAGGTGTACCAGTTTTTTTGGCTCTTAAGTGTAGCTCAAAAGAACACAACTGTCAAAGTAGCATGGTCAACTGTGATCAACGTGTTTTTTTTACATATCTTAATGTTTAAATGACAAGCACTACTATATGAATAAAATACTTTCATCAATTTTAATTTATTCAAACTGTATTACAGAATTGGTTAGATGAAGTGTAGATACATCTCAAAGATCTTGTTTACAAATCAGTTTTCTAACCTCAAATCCAACCCACGCCGTTCTTGCTAGTCGTGTTGGCAGGTGTGCAGTTTAGTGTCGGGACAAGGAGATTGGTTGTGCGCAGCCAGCGTGATCCCTCTACCTCATCTTTAGTCTGTGGAAAACACAGACGGTTGACTGACTGACGGTTGACTGACTGACTGACGGACGGGCGACTGAAGGCAATGAGTCTAGCTTTAGCTGCGAGTAGAGGTGGGTCACAGAGTCAACCTGCTACTTTGTATCTGATACTACTTGTACCAAGTACCGTAAACGAGTACACTGTCCAAGTATCAGATACTTTTAGTATCAGTTTAACATTCGCCGCTAGTATGTTGCGTCTGCTGTGCCGTGTAATTATGATACAATAACATTTAATTGTATTTGAAATATGCGGTTAAGATGAAACCCAATTTCTTTATTTAGATTTGGAGACTGCGTAGATAATTTATTTAGTTTTAAAACCAAATAGGATAATTTATTAACTTTGTTTTCGTTTACACGAATGACATATAGCAAGTTCATTGTCCTCTCTGGAACATTTTCGCACTATTGAAGTCTTATTATGATCTTGTTCTTATCCATACTTTATTTCACTGTAAAATATAACACACAGTACACCAGCTCGGAACACTTAGCTACTTGATAGCGCGCGTACCTGATACTGCGTACCTGATACTGCGTACCTGATACTGTGTACCTGATACTGNCTTAGCTACTTGATAGCGCGCGTACCTGATACTGCGTACCTGATACTGCGTACCTGATACTGTGTACCTGATACTGTGTACCTGATACTGCGTACCTGATACTGTGTACCTGATACTGCGTACCTGATACTGTGTACCTGTTACACGCCCGCNGATGAAACCCAATTTCTTGATTTAGATTTGGAGACTGCGTAGATAATTTATTTAGTTTAAAAAAGAAAAGAGGATAATTTATTAACTTTGTTTTCGTTTACACGATTGACATATAGCAAGTTCATTGTCCTCTCTGGAACATTTTCGCACTATTGAAGTCTTATTATGATCTTGTTCTTATCCATACTTTATTCCACTGCAAAATATAACACACAGTACGCCAGCTCGGAACACTTAGCTACTTGATAGCGCGCGTACCTGATACTGCGTACCTGATACTGTGTACCTGATACTGTGTACCTGTTACACGCCCGCTACTCCAGAGACTGGAGAGTACCTCGGGAAGATAGGGAACTGCTGTACCTGTATCAGTTTGTCACAGGTACGGGAAGTAGCAGTTCCAAGCCNGCTGTACCTGTATCAGTTTGTCACAGGTACGGGAAGTAGCAGTTCCAAGCCGTGTGTAGCTACAGCGAGTGACTGCTCGGGCGGCAGCGAGGCGACCGCGCTAGCCAGGGTGACCCAGTTACCACAGCAGACGACGCCGCCACTGGGTCAGTCTGCAGGAGCTGGGTCGATGGCGCGTGCCGCCTCCGTACTGGCTCACCTCAGCGCAGCCTCCACCGCCCCTCCCCCCACACCCACCACTACGCTATCCTCACCGAACCAAGCTTGTTATTTTATATCTCCACCACATTATTATTCAACTCTTATACGTTATCTCTACAGTCCATTCACGGTCACTTACAACTTACATGAAGCCCTGCTCAAGTTCCACTTCCAAAATATTCCTCCGCCTCGTGCAAACAAAGCTTAGCCGAGTCTAGAAAACTACGCCAGCGAGTCAACGCACCGCATTAGTGCGCACTCTGTGTAATAATATTTTGCATAAAAACGATTTGTTACTGGGCCTAACAATTATAGATAAATTATAAGTTAAAGTTAAATATAATAAAGGATTAAGGTATTTTTGTGTTGGTTTTATTATAAAACGCTTGTGATACATGTCATACACATTTAGGAAACAACCAAATCCGTCACAAATGGGGTGTTTTTTAAAGGTTTGATTCAAAAAAGTTCAATAACCTAAGAATATACAACTACCTATTTCCTCAGATATTTTTTTTACATTGCATGGTTTTTGAAAAATGTCATGCCAGAGTCAAAATTTTACTGTTTTTGTAATGTGAAAATAAAATGTACCAATCTATTTGCTGTCAATTTAACAAGGACAACGGCAAGGTCTTGTCTTAATTCGTTTAAAGGCATGCTCAATAAAAGTTATCTTAAAAAAAAAAAAATCAGTGGCAGCCACAGAAAAAAAGACACAAATTTCCTTATTGTAGGAAATTTTTGAAATCGGAAAAACGTTTCCTTGGACGATTTTATATTCGTCTAGAAGCAGCATAAACCATCTCATTTGCGCGCGAGTTAGTTTTCTATTTGCAAATACATTTTAAAACAGTAAAATTGTGATTTTGACGTGTGTTTATGTAAGAACTATGCGCTCAATTTTTTTTTGCAAAGAAAGAATAATCAGTGACAATGTTTAAAAGTTTAAAAGTATGTGGTACAAATATAAAATATCAATATTTCGGTTTTCGTGGCTAACGCCCTTAAAGCCTTGAGTATCTCGCCAGCTGATTCGCCAGCACAATGTTCCATCTTGTCCATAGGCNGGACTTATGTTTGGGAGGGGCCCAACATGTGACTTGTTATAGAGATAATAAATACCTACAAATATATTTCAATCAGAAAATCAGTACATACATTTTGCTTACTTGCAATAGAAGATCGATAAAATCCTTAATTACAGAAACTAAGAGTTTAATAGTGGTAAATACAGAAATAATAATCGCTGAAATACCAAATAGTTTTTTTTTTGCGTCGTAATAAATTAATTAAATGTCTGATGTGGCTTTCTTTCGTAAGAAAACGGACCACTTGATAAGTACACAAGAAGTGCTGATGTAGTACTATGGAGGTTCTCCGACCTTGAGACTTGCCAGTCGCGGTGGCTGAGCGGTTAGCCTGCTCGCCTTCCAACAACGCGAACCGGGTTCAATCCCCGGCGGGTTCGCCCCCGGATTTTCGCAAATGGGCATCGTGATGGACGATGCCGCCGGTCGGCGGGTTTTCTCGGGGATCTCTCGTTTCCCCCGCCCTTGCATTCCGGCGCTGCTCCATTCTCGCCTCATTTCACCCTCAACGACTGTTAAGAGCCGGCCAAATCTCACAACTCAACTCATTCTTTCCTAAATATGTCATTCATCACATGCTTTTTTATGCATTGTTACCATAAAAGTTTCTTATTTTTGGTTAGATTAAAGTTTTACCTGTGTATTTTATATATATAAATTATAATATATCGTTTATAATTAATATGAATAAAAACGAGGAGAAAATAGGTCTGTTGGTAATGCCCAGTAAGAAATAGTTCTCATGAAAAATAATATTGAACTGAGTGCGCACGAATGCGGTGCGTTGTCCCTCTGGTGTAGTTTATAGACTTAGTTAATCTTTGTTCGCATAAGGCGGAGGAATATCTTGAAAGTAGAGCCTACTCAGAGCTTCTTCATACTTGCCACAACTACGCATTACAATGGCTGCGTAGCAAGTTCGCGAACTTTCGTCTTCCTTGTGCAAGAACCTATGCGTCAGAATACATTCTCATTATTACACACATCAAAATCACTTTCATAAATGTACATTTCCTGTCACGAAGCTAAACATACTTTTAACTCCAATTATTATTTTTCCTTACGTGTGTTTATTTGTTCATTTAGCACGTGCTTTGCGAAAAAGAGAATTTTAACAGCTGAAATAATCATTCTGTATTCATCACGACTGTTTACATACAAAAAACAAGTTAAAATATATAACAAGTTGGCCGACCTACACGAGCGAAAATTAAAATAACTATTCGTTAAAATTCTCAATGCGGAAGTGAAAACCTATTGGCTAACAAAAGAAAACATCCGTTACGTCAATTGTAGTATTTTTGTTATGGCCATGGCTATGGTAAGGATACGGTAATGGGCATAGTTATTTTGATTGTAGCACGGCCTTTAACTGGAAGCTTGCATGTCAGTGTATACTGCAGCATACTTGTTGGTATACTCGTATGTATTTAAAAAGTTCTCACTTTACTGTGAACACCTTTACCCAATATCTCTCTTACGGGCGCCCACATTATAAATGCTTCACTCAGCTGTGTCGTTAGAAGGGGATTTCTGCATCACTAGAACTAAAGGTGGAGATTTGTGCGACCTAATCTTAAGTTCATTTTTATCACAAGTTCTCAACACATCCTGGAAGCTACTTTTTTTTTTTTGCTTCAGTTTTTTTCTTGAGACGATGTTATCTAAACGCGCTATCTTGTCGAAATGTAGGTCAGATTGACTTTTTAAATGTTAGTGTAAACACTACAGATAAACGAAAAAAAAAAAGTATACCATTCGAGAAGCGCAAATATTTGTATTCTTGTGCTTTACAAGTCATGCCACGCCTACTGCCTTCTGACAGTTACATTGCAAAACTTAGTTAGTTACGTTGGTTAAGTTGGCAACAATCTGAATAGAAGTCAGCTCGCAGTCTCAACGTGTTAAAGAGACTTTGCTATACTTTTTCTAACAGGCGGTTGCAATAGTTTACAATACCAACGTTAGGCCTAAATGTAATTGTCGCGAACAACTTGACCACGCTGGATGGGAGATGTTTCAGAAGCCCGGTTTGCCACGAGCAGAGCTCGTCATGCTATCGTCTGTCTCACAAACATCGGCTATAGTGCGTGCACGGTTACTTCGCACTTTCCTGAATCCCTGCTCAAGTGATACTTCCAGGATATCCCTCCGCCTCGTGCTTAACCAAGTCTAGGAAATTCGACCAAACGGCCAGCGCACCTCATTCGTGCGCACACTGTAAAAAAAAAATTCCTGGTAAACTTTCTAGATTGTAATGGAAGTTTATACAACTATACAATGTATGTAAACAACACCACACATCGAGCTGCAGATATAGGAATGTTTAGCGNAATTCCTGGTAAACTTTCTAGATTGTCATGGAAGTTTATACAACTATACAATGTATGTAAACAACACCACACATCGAGCTGCAGGCATAGGAATGTTTAGCGTCGCTTCTATACAAAGTTGGGGACTTCCCTAGGCATTTGACTGTTTCCTGAGCGCAAATGTAGGAACGCTACGATGAATGTATAGGGGGAAACATTACCATTCCCGCTTTCTCACTACAGTAAGCGTATACACTGGTATGGATAAGTTCCGACTAATTTCTTAGAGTGCACTTAGTTTAGCGATATTTTGCACGAGAACAATTTCTTACTAGGCATTACTAACACACCTGTTTTAGACCTGTTATTATTGGTATTATATATAAATAAAATATTATAATTTACAAATAAAATATACATTAACGTTCAGTTTAATAGAAAATAAGAAATTTTTATGTTAGCACAAGTATAAAATGCTTGTGTTCAAAGGCACGTTCAGAAAACCTCCAAAACACGCCATATAAGAAGTGTTGCTGTGACAATACTTGCAAAAATATGTTGGTGTAAAATATTTGCCGATTTAAATTTTCTTATATTTTAATATAGTAATGAAAATAAGAACACTAAACTTAATATGCCTACTGCTACCTCTGTTATATACGGACGAATATATAAGTAAATAAATAACAACCACCATAGAGTTATTTTAAATTTTTTTAATTTAATTTTTGGTATATTAATTTATTAGGTATTAAATAAAAAAGAAAATACTGTTAATTATTAACATAATATTGGTAACATATTGTCTTTAAAATTTAGGTTGTGTTAAATATAACAATGTGCAAAATTTCACATAAATTGTACAGTTACGTGCAAAGGAGGCTGTCGTGTGCAGCTTTCCTCTGCGTTACTCAAACAGATACCCGCTACTAGGCATTTTAAACTAAGTGACTTGAGGTTAAATAATTTCAAGCGGAGTGACTAAGCCTTATCATTTTAGGCCGTGTGACTCGCATCCTCATAAACTTGACTTTGTTTCCCTTTATGCGCACGTAATCATTTGTTGTGGTTTGTTGTAAGCGAGTGAGACACAGGAGCCACTCGCAGAGCAGACTGAGAGGCAGCCGCGGCAGTGGAAGGCGGAGAGTGTATACAGGTTGTCAGGCAATTCGCGGATACGGACTGCAACACACGGATCTGTGATAAAAAAACTAAGTAGGAAATACTGTTTGGTAAAAATGCACAAGACCCTTCGTTTACGAGATAAACAACTGAAAGGTCCAAAAACCACTGTGGCAAACGTGTGGTATTCCAACTAGATAAAGGCGAGGTGACGTGGTGATGCAGCAACTAATGTGTCTGTTGTAAGGCGTACGGCGAGGGAACAAGCAGAGCTCAGTAATGACGAGGAGTTCACGTGCGGTGAGTACTGGCACATGGCATCCGGCGGCCAGGCCCCGTGCATGCCGCATGCATCCAACATGCGGCAAAGTGCATTGCTATGGCCAGAGCAAGCTTAGAACTCCTGTTATGGCGTTACGAAGTTTTATATGCTGATGCTGTATGCTGTGCTTGAACGTGAAATAAAGTAATTTTATCTGCTTCAATGTTGTTTTTCTCGTAAACTAAGGGCCTTACGCTGTTTTACCAAAGAGTATTTTCTACTTCGTTGCGATTACATATTCGTGTGGTGCAGTCCGTACCCGCGAATTACCTGACACCTGTACATAGTATATTCGTGGTTTCTTCGCACTTTTTGAATCAAACCTTTGAAAAATCACACCATGTACGTCGTTTATTATCTAGTTATCAAGAACAAAATGTTGTGGCCACTAAAAATTAATTTTTGTTGACTGCGGAAATTATTTGTCAGGGTGCATGCCCTGCGAAACATCTCCCTCTGTGGCGCATCTGAAGATGAGGCTTGCTATAGTCCAAACACAGTCACTTCTCACTTTACTGAAACCCTGCTAGAGTTATACTTCCTGCGTATTCCTCAGACTCGCGAAAACAAAGCTTAATCGAGTATACAAAATTACACCCCAGGGACAACGCACCGTATTCGTGCGCGCTCATTGTCATGGTATTTTGCATTAGAACTATTTCTTACTAGCCCTTGCCAACATAACTATTTTCTCACTGTAATTATTCATATTAATCACAAATTAAATTATTACAACTTATAAATAAAATATGAATAAAATTTCAATTTAATCTTAAACAATGCACTTTTATGAACAGAAGTATAAAACGCTTGTGATGCATGGTATACTCAGGATATAACCAAACACGTCATACATGGGGTGATTTTTCAAAGGTTTGATTCAAAAAGGGCGAAGAAACCGACAATAGAATGTACACTGATTTGCCAGTACACGTATGGGCGTCGTACATAAAACTTTGCATCGACGTAAAAGAATCACAGCTGAAAAAGAAAATTACTTTAAAAGTTCCGACGAAATTTTTGAGACACGAGAACCGCCATCAGCGTTGGAAGAAGAAAGAATGTGAATGGTGAGTGAAGTAGGTGAGNAGGGGGTAGTATACACGAGAGGGGAGCGGGAATATAAAGTATCCACAATGCAAGGAAGGCACTGTAATTTCTCGGACATTTTACCAATAGCGTCAGAAACTGGATTCTGATCAACATTCCCAAGATACATGAAAAAAAATGACCCACTGTTATTGAAACAAAATTTTGCAATTTATATAAAATTTGTTGCAGTTTTACTTTTTAGCGGTACTTTTTTTGTTCAAAGTTACATATTTTCTTTTGTAAACTAAATTTGCAATAAATATTTGAGTTTATGTTTGTTATTCTAAGTGTAAAATGTCCAAATTCAAAAAGTTGGTCATATTTTGCTACAGAACTGAATCACCTGAAGAATGAAACTGTCTGTGTGTACACTTCCGGAACAGACCTCACTCACTACTCACTCGCTCGCCTACTCGCCCACTCACTCACTTATTACTTATTCCCGCACCCAATCACCCACTCGCCCACCCATTCACTCACTCGTCCATTCTCCACTCACCCACTCACACCCACTCCCACAGCCACACATTCACTCACCCACTCATTCTGTCACCCACTCACCCACACTAACTCACTCACCCATTCTCTTACCAACCCACTCACTCATCCACTCACTTACTACTTATTCACCAACTTAATCATCCACTCACCCACCAGCTCACCCATTCACTCACAAACTCACTCATCCACCCACTTACCGATTACTTAACCCCTCTCCACTCACCAGCTAACTACCCACTCACCCATTCGCCTACACTCTCATCCATCCACCCATTCTCCTACTCACCCACTAACTCAGACACCCATCCACTCTCTTATTCTCTTATCAGTGGCCATTCCAAACCTTGGACCTAATAACATGAATAATTTAGGCGGTGTCCTCTTGTGGTTGCTTGAAACTCAGCTCTTAAAAGGAGGGAGGAATGGATGAATGTGTTTTCACGGAATCCACATTAAGTCTGTTAGTCCTGAAAAGATATCCAGGTGTTTTTTTTTTTTGCTTAAAAAGATTAGACGTGCACAAAATATTGATTTCGGATTTTCCAAAGTTCAACCTTTAAGGTTGTGAATAAAAAAAATACAATATGTTTTCATTGACTTTTCGATATTTCTTAAATTCGACCGGACAGTAAGATATTTTTCCTTTCAGAAGGCCACCTATAAAAATACTTACAAAATTACAAGAGATTTTAAAATATTTCTCTTTTATAATTCACGTTGCTTAAAATTGTAGTATAAATTTACCTTTTGGGACACTGCGCACCTAGGGGCGGAAATTTTCCCTGCGCCAAACTCTCCCATAAGAAATCTAGTTTTGTTCCTAACCTGAGTAGAATCAACTTAAACCGAGTTTAGAAAATTACACGAGAGAGACAGCGCATTGCATTCGCGTGCACTCAGTGTAATCATATTTAGCATAAGCCAACTACTTGTAACTAGGCATTATGAACACACCTATTTTCTTCCTGGGTATATTCATATTAATTATAAATGAAATATAATTTATAGATAAAATGTATGTAAAATTTTGGCTTAACCAAAAATAAGGTTTTTTTTTATGTTACAACGAGTGTAAAGCAGCTGTGTTACACGACATATCTAGGAGTAAACCAAGCACGTCGCTCATGGCGTGGTTTCTGCGAAGTGTGAGGAAACCGCGACTAGACTACACTGTACAGGAGGCGAGGCGGGGATTGTCTGGAAGAGCAACGACGCCCTGGCTCGAGAGCGGGACAATGAGCCGGAGATAGTCTGCAGCGCCGCGACGTCGGCGTCGACGTGCCTCACCACCACACGACGCCGATGTGCGCATGCGCAGTCCGCCATCCAGCCTGCACCTCGCTGCCTGAAGCAAGTGTGCACCCGTCCACTGTCGACATTACGTCGAGCAGCCCTGCCTCTAGTCTACTCACGGCATCCTCGCACTTTTGAATACAACCTTTGGAAAATCACCCCATGCAGGAGGCGTCTGCTTCTTTTCTAAATATGCCACGTGACACACGAGTCTTATACTTATGTTAACACCAAAGTACCTTATTTTCCGTTATATTGAATATTTATTTATATTTTGTCTATATATTATCAAATTTAGTTTATAATAAATATGAATAAAACCAGTGAGAAAATAGGTATGTTGGTAATGCCTAGTAAGAAATAGTTCTCGTGCGAAATATTATTTGAGTGAGAGTGCACGAATGCAGTGCGTTGTTCCTTTGGTGTAGTTTTCTAGACTCAGTCTAGTAGAACTTTAACAGGGTTGAATTCGAGGTAACCGTGAATGACTTATACATCCCCCAACGAGGAGCGAGGCCTAGCAACGATTGGCTTACAAACTAGTTCACTATCGGGGACGAAACAATAATGTGAACGTTTATGTTCGAAGATGAGTGGAAGAGTGTCCCATAGCCGCAAAGAGAACCTGAACAAGGCGAGAGTGACGGCGGTGTTGCAGTGAACTCCATAGAAGCACAGGGACTACTACGCAGGCCGTAAGAAGGCAGGAAGGACCACGCACACGCACCTGCACGCACGCGTGTAAACCCGCCCACACGCACTGCTTTACGACTCACGCACCTGCGTCGCTCCAGCGGAACAACCCGCCTGCTTTTGTTGTGTGGTGGTCAGACCACTCGCCTCCCACCTAGCCATTCCCGGCGGGGTCGCTGTTAGGAATCGTTCGGCGCTGGTCGGCGGGTTTCCTCGGGGATATCCCGTTTCCTCCGCCCTGGCATTCCGGCGCTGCTCCATACTCATCTCGCCTCACCCTCGTCAGCTTGATGTTAAGAGCCGACCAATTATCTCCACTGCACCGTACATAAACAGAACGTTTTTTTTTTTTTCGTAAACAGAATGGGAGGCTTATCTTAAGTAAGAATATTCACTCAGATATTTGAACGTCCACACTGACTAACACGCGCCCAGTTAAGTTGGTAACGATGGAGGGAACCGTAAAGACATTTCATGAGAAGTTTTTACGGGGTTCGCCCATACTTACAGTATAAGTATTATGGTTGATTCCAAGTAAAAGTAACCGCGGCGAACGAAGTGGCATTTTGAAATAAATTGCATAATGGATTTTCTACGAGTTCAAAATACGCCTAGGCTGAAAAAAAATTACGTTAAAAAATATATATATAATATAAAAATATTCACAATTTGGCTGGAAAAAGCAAGTGACAGTTATATTACAATTTATTTGGTATTTTTTGTTAAATTTCTATCGTTAAAATATTACAAAAACATTAAATACCCTAAAAACATAACAAATTAGGACTGAATGACTTTAAGGGTAAATTATTAAGATGGAATAATTGCCATAGAGAAGTTGAAAGAATCACAGGAAATTTTAGAAACATTTATCTTTGCCACTATGCGATAAAATGATACGGTCGCAGGTGCAAGTCTCGTCGAACATGCCGCCATTCCACTGCCGTGGCTTGCCATGTTCTTGGCGGACGTGATGTTGCCGCCTTGGACACGCGACATAGTTCCAGGCCTTGAGTCGCATACTTTCCTGGGACAAGAGTGACACAAGTCTTCGCATTTCCCAGCGTGTGTAAGCTGTATACAATACGCAGGATTGCCCTGTCATTGTACATCACTCACATCTCGCNATCCCAAATCGTGTCAGCTGTCCGTTTAAATATCACATTTTTGGACTTCCGTAAATAAACTACCGATGTATAAATTCGTAAAATAAAATGACATTTATTATTATCTTGCATATAATCAACTTTACTGGAACATGGAGATGGAAAGGTTTAGTAATTACCGCACACATATTTGAGTTTTATTTCTTATAATGATTTCCTTTCTTTTCCAAACGTACCAATAAATAATTCTGCTTTCTTTATAAATTATATTACCACAAGTATTGCTGTATCGTGTGTTTATTTGCAGTACAATAAAATGAGGATATTTTTATGTTACTGGTTTTATTAGAAATTTTTTTCTGCTTTTATTTATAGCTATGTTTTCCCCAATTAATAAATTAAAACGTTCGCCATATGAGGCGCATTCTTCAGAATCATGTTCAACGGACTATTTTATTTCTATGTTATGCCCAAAACACGGAATGCGGATGTTACTGTCCATGATGGCGTAAGCTTCAGGTATTCATCTATAGTATTTCGCAATTTAGGGCACAATTCTTTCACAGACAGATTGTAAACACAGTGTTCCTCTCTCGAGATGCTCAGCAATAACTGACAGATCTGTCATGGCCGCCATCCTGGAAGGAGAGATCCACGTGGTTCTGTGCGCGACATCCCTAGCAAGGTCCCACGATGAACATGTTTCGTCATCCTGAACACTGAGTGAATTTACCAACACGAGTTTTCTGTCGGAACCTGATATCTAGCCCGAGAATTAATGTTGGCATTCAGACGAGGCGCGAACATAACACACGGACATAACACACGCACGTTATGTCCGTGTGTTATTTTCGCGCCTCGTCGTGAGTGGCGACTATCTTATTTCATCATATTGGGAGCTTAGACTAAACGTGAGGTAGACCGCTCATTCGTCTTCTGCACAAGTCCCAACACTGACCTACCTCAAAGTCACATAAGTGTCAAAGTCGCACGGTCAACACTGACGAACGTGTTTGCTTATATCTTCATTTTCAAAAGACAAGCACTTCTATACGAATAAAATACTTTCAACAATTTGAATTAAATCAAACTGCATTACACATTGGCCAGAGGAAATATACAAGCATCTCAAAAACACTTATTTACGAAACGGTGTTCAAACCTCAAAGCCTATCCACGTCGTTTATGATAGTTGTGGTAGGTGAGCAGTTCAGTGTGGGGACACGGAGGCTGGCTGTGCGCAGCCAGGGAGCTCACTCTACGACTGGAAGCAGTGATTACCAATCAGTTACTCACTAGGCACGGTCACATGGACTCTTTGGATATCAACACTTGGAAAGCATTCTCCGTAACTACAGTGCAGCCTACAGAATCCCAGGGCGCCCTTGCGAATTAATACAATCACTGTAGTTCGCTCACTTTACGTTGTATCACGACTGGATTGTTTACATTTGTAAATACTGACGTTAGAGTACAAATTTGCATTCTAGTAACCAGTATATGAATCAATATAT
>NQII01000926.1:342116-362147 GCA_002778355.1 Clitarchus hookeri | reverse complement strand
AGTTTGATTCTTACCCTGATATGGTTCATTCAAGGTTACTTCCAACTTCTCTGAAACCCTGCTAAAGTTCTACTTTCAGGATATTCATCCGCCTCATGCAAACAAAGCTCAGAAAATTACACCAAAAGGGACAATACACCGTATTTGTGCGCACTCAGTTTAGTAATATTCTGCATGATAACTATTTTTTCCTAGGCATTACCAACACACATCTAGTTTCTCTATGATTTTAATTGTATTAATTATAAACGAAACATTATAATTTATAAATAAAATACACGTAAAAGTCCAATTCAACCAAACATAAGATGCTTTTATGTTAACAAAGCATAAAACGTTTGTTATACACGACATATTTAGGGAACAACCCAACACAACGTACATGGGGTCATTTTACAAAGGTTTGATTCAAAAAGTGGGATAAAACCGCGAATGGCCCATAACTACTTTCGGAAAGGGCACTGGAGAGCATTTACGTAGAGATCTGGGCGGCTCTTAGCACCGAGGTCTTGAGAGAGAATGATGGTGAAGCGAGGTGAGTGCCGAGCAGCACCGGAATGAAAGGGAGGGGGGAAACGGGAGAGCCCCGAGAAAACCCGTCGACCAGCGGCACTATTCCCACGTGCGAGACTCCGGGAGCGAGCGCGCCGGGAATGGCCTTGTTGGGAGGCGAGTGGTCTGACCACTGCACCACGGCGGCACGGCACTCCGACGCGAGGCGACGCCAGGCGTCCTCGTCGCCGCACCTCAGTTCGTGCGGCCAACCAACCTGCGGCGGAGTTACAACGATCCGCCGAGTGGAAGGAGATTACGCTCTTTGAGAAGGTGGCGGTTACCTCAGCCACCACACGTCTCCTTACAAAATATGGTCTATTCTCGGTTTGAATAGAACCTTCGAGAACTCACCCCACGTAAGACGTGTCGGGTTGTTCCCTAAACATCTCGTGTACCACAAGCGTACTATACTCGTGGTAACTTAAAACTACCTCATTTTCTCTCATATTGAAATTTCACTTATATTTTATTTATAAATTATAATATTTAAATTGTAATAAATACGAATAAAACAAGTAGAAAACAGGTGTGTTGGTAATGCCTAGTAAGAAATAGTTCTTATGCGAAATATTGTTGCAGTGTGTGCGGACGTATACGGTGCGTTGTCCCGCTGGTGTGATTCACTAGACGAGGCGGAGGGATATCCTGGAAGTAGAACTTGAGCAGGGTTTCAAGAAAGTGTGAAGTAAGTGGAGTGTAACATGCCGTGGAAGGTGTTGAGAAGACTCGGCGAGGCCACGTGCTGGGTCCACGTGGCCGGAGGTCGCCCCTTCACAACTGTGCCAAGGAGAACCAGGAATTACTGCGCTGCCAGCTCGACAGGCAGCCCGCGACCTCCCAGGGCTACGCCCCCTACCGCACCGCCACAATCGCCCATTTAGTCTAACCGCGGTACCTTCGCACTTTTTGAATTAAACATTTGAAGAATCACCCCATCAACGGCGTGCTTGGTTGTCTCCCAAATAATATCACACGTTCGCAAGCGTTTTATGCTTCTGCTAAAATAACATATTATTTGTGATTAAACCTTTTACTTATATTATATCTATAAATTATATTTAATATTTAATTTATAATTATTATAAATAAAAACAGAGAGGAAAAAATGTGTGTTGGTAATTATTTATTTGGCCACTTTTTTTGGAGAAAGAATTTTACAAAATTTATTTGAAATCAATTTAAATTTTACCTTGAAAATTAGGTTTTTTTACTATACAAACGATTACTAGCATTTGATTTTTTTTATTATCGTGGCTATAGTTTATACATATGAATGAAAAATAATGTAATATGTCAAAAATGTAGAAAATAATCTTAGCCTCTTGGTTTTTAAAAATTTCGTCGTGCTATGTTTTAGAAGCTGTATAAATCTATGAGACACAATATATAATTTCATATTTCATATCACGTGTTTGATACACGCATTCAACAAAAAAAAAATCTAAATTAAGTATCAAGAGATGGCACATGCTCTAAATTATCAACAACGAAACAAAATTTTTCTCACGTCAAAGTTGCACAAATATCAACTTTTGTCAAGACTGTTACTCTTTGGAAGCGATTGCAGTGTACATTTAAGGCCTACTATTTCCCTGTAATCTAAAGTGCCTACGAACAATCAGAATTAATAAATACCCACAGTCAAGGTCTGAACCGCTAAGAAGGCACGTGTTAGTTAATTGACATTAGTAGAATTATCTGCCTTCGGCCATAAGGGTACAGGGAAGTAGGCGCTAGGCGCAGGCCGGGCGCCATTTTGGAACGTCACACCACCGCCATACAGAGTCTGGGTTACCTTGACCCCATGCCCGTAACCTCAAATGACCTTGAATACAAAAAAAATTCTAAAAATGCTCAAACAAAAAACTACTAAAAATCTGTCTGCAACGGTTTACCCAAAGTGATCATTTGAAGAGACTTATTACCAAGAAAACGTGCATAATGTCATCAAGGGGCTTGTTTATGTTACCTCCCTCTACTCCTCCTACCCATCGTCATCCAATGTATGATATAAAACAAGCAGAAGTAAACAGTCCACAGACCGCCAAGCAGTGTGTTTATCTTCCTTTGCAAATAAGCGAGGAAGATGACGAGCTCTCTCGTCACTCTCGACGTGGTGAGCTGTTACCTGGCACCGCGAGGCGCATCACCGCAGGACCGTCCAAGTGTTCGACTGAGCCTGCTGGAAGGAGAGAATGGTCTTCGGTTCTAGAACGTGTGCCTGTATTCAAAATCGCTCCAGGAACCAGCGAACGATACTGCATGGTGTGGGTTACTTCCCTTGCAGAGGGCCGTCGTACCACCGAGTCAAGCACTGACAAACTCGACATTTGTCTTCGATGACATTGCCTGCGAGAAGAAACACTGCGTCCAGGAGTACTTTAGCATGGGACGGCACGCCCAGGTGGACTTGGTGTACCTCGCGCATACCCAAACATCTGCTCCGCGACAATGCAAACATGTTGGTGTTGTTACGCATGGGCGATATGACTTTGCGCCATGTTTAGGAAGTTCGTGTAAGTACGGACATGACGCTATCAGTTTTAAAGACTCTGTGTGGTGCATTGTGCTGGAAAGACAAGTACGGATTTCTGACAATCGTCAAGGACTGGCCCCTATATAATGGGCGGTACTGGCGGAGATTAGATCAGCTCATCGTCGACCGTCGAGAATGAGGTACAGTATATCGAAAGTCGGGCAAAGTAGCCTCAAGCTGCGTCTTGACAAAGACGAAGATGGAGGTTGTCTCGTACCGAGAAACGATGGAACCTGCGATGCCGGTAGAAGAATAATTCGAAATGTTGGCGAACCCGAGCGATCCGAGGATGCTGCTACTAAACATTTCGTCCTCGAAACTGGTAATGCCATCATATCTGTATTGCGCAGTACGTTGACCGAACAAAAGGCATTCTTCCGCAACTATCTGTCCGAGCTCGGGGCGAAGATGGAGCGTGTGAGGACAGAGATCGTCCGCGCTATGGTGGCCGTGGACGAGCACATGACGAGTGTTTGAAGGCAAATCGCCGAGAGATTGAATGTGGCATCTGCGCAAAATGAAGAGAATCTGAATAAATCTAGAAGGATATATGACACGTACATTCACTACCTCGATTTCCCATCTCGCCACGAAAACGTATATTCAGAACCACCGCAGGGGCATACTGGATGCCTGCAGCGAATGCCTGGGCAAGGTCTAAAGTCTATTGATGGAGATGCGCGACTAAATCTATAAAAGAGAGCAACAGTAACTATTTTTATTCAGTGCGATGTCGGACATTGCTAGCGACTTACATCGGACGATTCAGTCTGTTCGCTTGAAGTATTTGCTCGCCAAGAGGGCCAAAACTTCACGCGACCTTATAAATGAAGAGATGTTTAGGCCCGTTAGTCATCGTCTCCTGTACTCAGGGAGAGCGTTGGAGCACCCGTATATGTGGAGACCTCATCGACGATACTGCTGAGCCTATGAAGAAGCGGAAACATGATGATGTACAAACAGATCGGGACGATGGATCGGATGCGGATTTGCCACACAATAAGAGTACAGAAGAGAGTCTCCAAACCCAGTGCTCTGGTTCACTGCTACCTACGATCGTACACATCTCGCAATAATGACACGACATACGGCGTATACAGACATGATGACATATGGTTCCTAGGTGGTGATGAAATAGAGTTCCTACCTGGTGAGATATTTCAAGTAGGCGATTACAAGACACGTGGAACCCCCGGGCTTTACGAACTCATATTTCGCAAGGAGCACAGAGTGTTTACAGAATCCGATCTGCTGGAATACAAGACTTTGCTCGAGATCACGCATGCACTTTACCAAGATAACAATCCTGAGATGTGTGTTTACGAGGACAAAGATCACGAACAAATCGATATTCTCGCTCACATCTTCTTGGCCCTGAAAAGTGGCGAAGGTCTGAAGAAGATAGACGACGACAATAACAGCGACTACGTATTCTGGGACGACCCGTACGAGCTGGTCGATAGATTACGATTACTGCTCGCTTCGCAAAGGGTTAGAAACTACTCCCACACTAACGATATAATGCCAATCATTGAAGAACTGAAGGAGGGAGGCTACATGGAATGAGTCGATTGGGAATCGCCAATGAACTCCACACATCTGCGAGACGCAACTACCATCGCTGCAAGGTCGTGATGTGTGGGACGTACGACTTATTTCAAGCCGACCTCGTCGAGATGATACTGTATGCTCGGGTTAACAAGGGCTACAAATACATGTTGACTGTCATCATTGCATATAGCAAATTCGCCTGGGCCAGGCCTGTCAAGTCGAAGAATGCCCGTGACGTCACCGACGCCATGGGTGATGCGTTGCATGGGGGACGCATCCCGACTAATCCACAAACCAACCAGGGCAAGGAATTCTACAATGCAAAGTTCAAGGCCCTGATGAAGAAACATAAATAAGTCATTATTCCACATACAGCCATCTTAAAGCTCCTATCGTCGATACTTATCTACTTCTAGTCAAAAATATCTTTGGCAATTAGTTTACAAAGAATGCATTGTACAAACAGAAATAAAAATTGCAGTGCATACACAATACCAGATTAATGACTACAGGAATAAGTAATATTTCGAGTAATAGCGACACGCAGTTGTTGTTAGTGTTAATACATCAAAATAATATTTCAGGTGGACCATATAACATATATACTGAAGGATGAATACCTTAATAACAATAAAATAACTATATTTGATTTAAATTTATTCACACAAAAATATTTACAACATTTAACAGTCATGATGTATTTGTAGCCCTTGTTGACCTTAAAACCAGTGTTGAATTACAAGAAGCAAGTATTGTATACTTCAAGTATATTATAAGTAGCAAGTATTGTATACTTCAAGTATATTATAAGTAGCAAATATTGCATAATTCAAGTATATTATAAGTAGCAAGTATTGTATACTTAAATTATATTATAAGTAGCAAATATTGCATACTTCAAGTATATTATAAGTAGCAAATATTGCATACTTCAAGTATATTATAAGTAGCAAGTATTGTATACTTAAGTATATTATAAGTAGCAAATATTGCATACTTCAAGTATATTATAAGTAGCAAGTATTGTATACTTCAAGTATATTATAAGTAGAAAATATTGCATACTTCAAGTATATTATAAGTAGCAAATATTGTATACTTCAAGTATATTATAAACATTGAGTTACATAAATAACTTAGTATGTTTTCTAAAATAGAGCGCTGTAAATATACAATATTTCAGATGTAGGGTTACAAAAAAATCTTCTGCAACTAGTGTACAATAAAACTATTCTTAACAATTACAGAAATTTTCCCAGTGTGGCTTTAACGAGCTGTGAGCTGATTCGCAGTTACACTCGCACTCAGTGTATTGCGGAACTGAGTTAGTGTCCTGACCCAAGTGCACACTCTGCAATATTGCCAGTCCGAGTGCTTGTATATCGCTAGCGTGGCGTCGTGATTAGTGCGCTCTCGAGTGCGCATACTTCTGTTCGCGAGTGTCCCTCGTGCCAAGTTCTACTCGAGTTTCATCTGGAGGTTGTCCCAGTTCTCCTGCGCAAGCAGTCAACTGGTATCAAGTGTAAAACGGAAGTTTTTGGACTTGTAGTGTCTAGGTATAGTATTTCTCTAATCAAAGGTTTTTGCAATTTTTTTTTGTTTTCAAAGAAGAATTAGCAGAAAAAATTTGTAATGGTTAACAAATTTTATTTTCAGCAGTTAACAAAAGTATACTTAAAATATAAATATCAAAATTTTATTTTTAAAAAATTACGCAAATTACTTTATATTGGGTTTTTAATTAGTCCTATAACAAATTATTACTTTTTAAGTAAAACTTAATCCAGAGTAAAATTGACGTATCTTAGAAAACGACGATAGGTTCATTGTTTTCGTTCTCTTAATTTGCCTGCGCAGTTGATGAAGTTTCCTGCGGGGCTTTCTACACTCGTGCACTCTACCTACAGTCGCTCTTTGCGAGGTTAAACGCTTTCAAAGGAATAATAATCGACGTGGAATAACAATGGGTGATTGCGCCATCCAACATATGTTTATATAAGTCTGGCATTTCAATACCTAAAAAGAGTCCAGATCAGTTTAAATTTGTCTTAGAGTTCATAAAAAATTGATGAAAACTTTTAGACTTGCAAAACAGCAACCTATTTTCGAAACAGTGTTTTGAAATCTGAGGAAAGGTTTCCTGAATTTTATTCGAGCTGAAAGTTTTCGAAACGCAAGTTATGTTCATATTTTTGTCTAGGGGCCTATTTTTATAGTTAAAATACCTCATATTCAGAGCGGCGAATAGGCCTTTTTATTTTTGTTCATAATTCTCCGCTTTAGGCTTGGTCTCTTTACAATGGCAAGTCAGTTGGGTGATGGCTACATACACACACGACATGAACTCACATCTAGAGTAAAGACGACACACGCTCGCACACACACATCGGGTTGGCTTATCAGCGACTTGAACCCGGAAACATTCTGTCCGATGTCTGATTACGCCATCTTGGCCCTTACGTGCGTGGTGTAGTGCGATGTCCTGTGATTGGCCTGCCCCCATTTACAACAAATCTCGTCTAGCGTTTCTCAACACTTTTCAATAAAGGAGTCCTTCCACTTCTTTTGTTTCTAGTATAATTATTTTATTTTCAATATAATTGATAAAAATTGTATGTCAAGGATTGTGAACGTTTAATGTTGGTTTATTGAGCAGTACGGTCTAATTAACAAAATGGCTTTCTTGTTGCGGCTGCCCAGGACGCACCGTTTATAGCCTATTAGCGGTTTCTTCACACTTCTTTAATCAAACCTTTGAACAATCACCCCATGTATGACGTGTTTGATTCTGTCCTAAATATATCATACATCGCATGCGTTTTATACTTCTGTTATCATACAAATCTCTTATTTATTGCTCAATTTAACTTTTACTTATATTTTAATTATAAATTTAAAATTTCATATATAATTAACATGAAAAAAAAAACAGCGAGGAAATATGCGCGTTGGTAATGCTGAGTAATAAATAGTTCTTATGCAAAATATTATTTCACAGAGTGCGCAGAAACGCGGCGCGTTGTCCCTTTGGCGTTATCTTCTAGACTCGGTTGAACATTGCTTGCACGCGGCGGAGGAATATCCTGGAAGTAGAACTCTAGCAGGGCTTCAGAAAAGTGTGAAGTACTGAGAATGGGCTACACGTGCACAAAGCTTGGGCTGCCGGCGATACAGCGCCTTGCACGTAGGCAACACTACCTACATGCGTGTACGGCCTGCTGCTGTGCAGGTGACGGTGGAGGATACTCCTTATTTCAAACAAGTACCACACACTAGAAGCCTACAGTACTGCCGCTGCCTGATTGTTTCCGTCGATATAGAGTATGCTAATTACTGCAGGAAGTGTTTGTACTGCGAACGTGCTAGGCATCGTATCGCTGCCGTAGAAAAGTTTTCTGTACGTTCGACACGATGACGGTCTGTTGCAATAAGATGATCAGTTTTGCTATACGAAATACTGCTCAATAAACCAACATCAAACGTTCATAAATCCTGACGGTAAAAAAGTTGTATGCGATAAGAGGGTGACCACCATAGTTATTTTTAATTACAGTGGGAGGTATGACGTAATTAAGTTTGCTCTTAGGTTGAGGTCCCGATAACATAAAACGATGTATTGTAATTTAATTTAACTTCGTTTCCTATGCCACGGAGATACAGTTTAAACATCTATTTTCAATGGCTTATATTTTCCTTAATGTTCAGTTTAGGAAAAAAAGTGTCCCATGTACCACTTGATTTTGCATAAGAAATCGCCCTAAGAAGTTAGTCGGTTAAACTCCGCAGGCACAACTACATACACAGTGATTTACGACAGAATTGAGAACATGTTTTGTCTAGTGCAGTGGCGGATCTAGCAACCAATCAGGAAGAGGGGTGGGGGTATTATTAGGTAGTTATTTTTAGCTCACTCTGACGAATAGTTTTGTTAGACAATTAGTTTATTCTGGACAACATTTAGTTTCAAAATTACGTTTCAAGAATAACTGCATTAGACGAGTTACAAACAATGTTTCTTTTGCATATAGCTTATACGTTTTTTAAATTTATTGATTAAACACATTTTAGAACTCGCATTCAGGCTGCAAACTCACGCATCATAGCGGATTCACAACCTCTTCGTAATGCACGTTCTGTTGGCAGACATTCAAATGAAAAACGTAAATTTGCGAAGCGACATTATTATTTTGTGTTTTGTTTTTGTAGGCTTTGTGCAAAACGTTGTACAAATTTAAATCATTAACCAAATAATAGAGAATTTTGTGTGTTCAAGTTAATATCCTACTAGTTTTAGTTAACATAATAATATTTATTATTAAATCGGACATTCTGATTGGTTGAGAGTTCAGCCGTACGCACGTAGAAGTTGAAGGTTGAGCAATACTGCCTCTCTTTTCTACGCACGTACGCACGCTAAGTGTGAATGAGAATGAATGCATGGAAATATATAGTGTTCAACTTTTATTCGTGCGTACTTGTTGTGAGTCCATACTTAAGGAACAAGTATACACTGCAGTCGAATCTCAGCGGCGAGCGGGCTGGTTCATTGTATTGCGTGCGGGGGTGTAGGCATACAACGCCACTTGTTGCGTTCAAATCACACGCCTACAAGGATACGTGCGGAATAAGTCAATACTTAGCCCGTGAACGTAACTACCAACTTTGTTTGAAATGAGTGCGCGTAGTGATATGCGAGCGAGTGGAGAGATCTGACAGCGAACTCGAGAGACGACGAGGGTGGATCGAGGCATGGAGCAGCGGAATGAAAGGACGGGGGGAAACGGGAGATCCCGAGGAAACCCACCGACCCATCGTCCGGCGCGATTCCCACATGCGGGAATCCGGGAGCGTCCCCGCCTAGGCAAGAGGAGAGTAGTCTGACCACGTCACCACCGCGGCCCCTTGCGATATTACAAAATTAGCAAGACTCGGTCTAACTGCAGTTCTGGTAACGGGCCTTGCATCTAACTGGCTAATGTATGCTCACTATTGGCAGTAGGTTACCAGTTGATGATTGGTGAGCAAGCGTCCGCCATTTTGCTGGCATGTGCGGCTGTAATTGGCGCTTCTACCCCTTAACGTATTATCCCCAGTATACTGGTTCACATCAAAAATGTTGCAGAACAGGTAGCATCATGGTGGTCGCTATGCAAGTCCAGAAGTCAGCGCCAATACCTGCACCAATCAGCGCCGTTACCTGGGCAACACTATTGGTTGACGCTGTCACACCAACTATATTACAACTGATCGCTTCTTGTGCCATGGATCTACTGAAACTCCTTCCATATGTCGCAAAGTGTCGGCTCTCGTAAGACATTCCTAGGTACAGTTCACACAGAAATTTTCCTCTTTTGCAACACCTGCCCTGGGAAATTAATATGTATTGGGTACGTTGCGGGGTTAAGAGGCTGTTTCACCTCTACGTCATTTTACTTTGTGATTAAACTCTGCGGCTGTAATATTATTAATGATCGTTTCATATTACAGTCATGTATAATCGGCTCTAGTGACGAAATCTATGCCGAACACGACCTACTTTTCTGAACTTCAACGCGTAGTTAGAAAACAAGATGAAGGGAGAGGAAGGGGCAAGGAGAAGCTTAAAATAGCTATTCGTAGTTGGGGAGGGAACGAACGGAAGCAGGTGGATATAGACGGAGAGATAAGTGTTAACGAGGAAAGGTTGGACTCAGGTTAAGTCTGATACGAGAGTCGACGTAAAAGAAAAAATGGTAGGTTACAATGCGAGGGGTCAATGCACTTGAAAGAGCAGAAGAAGGTAAAACAACGGGAAAACTAGGCGTGGTGAGGTTAATCCGCGAAGTGATAACAAAACCCATTGAAAGGTATAACGTTTCCACGGTAAACGGAGCACTTTTGAAAGCCTTGCTTAAGATCTACTTGTGTGCGTATTGTGTATTCTTCCACCTGATGTAGAATTAACACTGTCGTGCACCTCTTCACTTTATTCGTGCGTCGGTTAAGCCAAACTGTTAAATTATTAGAGACGTAAATACTTTACAAGTATGCTAATTTTTACTTTTATGTGCGTGAAAAGAAATACAATAAAATATATAATTTCAGTATTCACAAATGTAACACTTTTGATTGCAGGTTAAATGGTACCAACGTTACTAGGCGCACGCCAATCAGTGGGCCTGTTAAAATACATGCAGGTAGAGGCAGTGACATTTCTCAAAGGTTGATTTCAAAAGTTCTCACTTAACCGTGAACAGCCTATTGGTTATAAAAAATAATAAAGTAAGTTTTATTGCAAGATTGGTGCACTTGGTTGGGGTAAAGGAAAGTTCCAATTGCATGTGAAGTTCGAATGATTCTTGTCATTGCGGTAGGTGATTATCTGAACTCTTAATATGGAAACACTCCATTGCAACACAATGTTATAGTCGCAGAAAACCTCCTGTGTAGAAGATAACAAAATAACGACACCAAATAATAATATAGGAATAGAACACGATCTACAGTTAGCTGTTGTTGAGTCGAGTTGAAGATTTGGGCGGCTCTTAACAACGAGGTCTTGAAAGCCGATGAGGTTGAAATGAGGTGAGAATAGAGAAGTGCCGGAATGCAAGGGCGGGGGAAACGGGAGATACTCGAGAAAACCCGACGACCAGCGGCATCGTCCGGCACGATTCCCACTCGCGAAAATCCGGGAGTGGCCCCTACTAGGGATCGAACCCGGTCCGCGTTGGTGGGAGGCGAGCAGTCTAACCGCTCGGCCACCGCGGCCCCGTTAGCTGTTGTCGACTAATATGGTGTAAGCGGTTCATGGACGCTGCAAGTTTGTGGATAATGCTGTTGCCAATCTCGTTCTGCGTTGGCACTCAAAGGTTACTTATTGAACTATCTCTGGTAATAAGAACAATTTATTGAAATAATGTTATCTCTATTCAGTTATGGAATTTTTTGAACAATGAAGTTTTGATTATTAAGTTATAAATATTGAAACTTATTGATAATAAGTATAGGTATCGCTATTTTCCAAAGTTATTTCAAAATTTTGTAAATTATTTTTAACATCGGAAATTAGGTACCTGATTTTTATGGTTTGGATGGATGCGTTTATGAATTTAGTAAAAGCCATGTATCTTTCTTTAAACTCTGAATTTAAATAAGCTTATGCCGAATCTATTTTTGTTGAGTAATTTATTGTATTTATTATTTTAAAAATGGTTTTAATTGTGTAATTTTTTTAATTTTGTTATGCTGTCCATACGTAATTATAATCAATTTATTTTCTTAATTTATTTGTTTAACAAAAGCGTCTTATGCTTTTATTGTAGTATATATGTTAACTGTTAAAATCAGCTGTAAATATTTTAAGTTTTACAATCATCATTAATTTCGTAGTTTTATATTTATATTAATTTTTAAATAAATAAATTGCAATATTGTAATTTATATTTTTATTTACAACACACTCTTTAGCTTTTTTCATGTTTTTATTTTCACTGACATTGAATTTATATGTAATAATACATTTTTGATCTGGATAACACGAATTCTTCTGTAGTTTTACAATTACCATTATTTGCATCTTTCATATCACCTATTACTTTTTTCATAAACATTTTTTAGTTATTTTATGTATATAGAAAAAAACAATCATTAAATCTAGATTTAAATTATGACTTTGCTATTAATTTTACATATATTTGCACCCAAACTTAATTTTATACATTTGGGTTTCGTATTTTAGTTACCATGACTTAACGAAATACAAAATTATGCATGGATTTATGCAAGTCTTTTTGAAATTAATTTGTTGCTATGGTATATCTAATTCAATATAGATTTTCAAACAATTGGATTCATGACCTATTTATTTTTTTGTGTGTTTTAACACCAGAAACAAATATTGTTCCATTTACATTTTTTTAAATTACACGATATTGTTAATAATTTCGATTATTTCCTCGTATATTATTTTCTGGCACTAATGGTAAATCTTTATGTGAGTCACATAATTTTTCTGATATTATGAGTAGATTCCTAACATACTACCAATAATATGAATCAGCTTAATTTTGAAACAGTTTTTCCAATATCTAATGGAAATTCTTGATAATTTAGTCATTAAAACCTGCTGCATGTCAAATGTCGCCCAGCCGTATACATGATGTGTATCCAAATAGATTTGACTTATTATTTTATCAAAATACGATTGCTATTGGCAATGACTAACATACCTTTTCCAATATTGTGGTATTCCACCTCTAGTGCACTTTTAAGTCATTAAATTCATTCCATAATCATCTACTAATATAATGGTTGTTTTATTATTTTTAACATTGTACCCCATGATAAATCAGGTGCTGTAAAAAGGCATACCTAATTTAATTATAAATTTTATAACATCTTTCTCGAAAATTTTCGAACCCATCAGCTAATAATAAACACCAATTTTAAATATAATTCATTATGTGTACCTAAAGTTTTAATATTAAATATATCTGAAAATAATTTTGCATTTTCATAAAATTCTTAATTTTTTCTTTTAATTTTTTGATTTAGAAAATTATTATAACTTTTGCCATATATATATATATATAAAATTTTCTTTTAAAAGACTACTAAATCTTTGGAAAAAATTCTCATTAAAAATTTTGTTTCATATTTTAATAAATTTTATTAATTTTCCAATTATAAAGTCAAGAATTTAAAATAAATAGAAACTCACATTTTAAATTATTCACACGTTTGTCATAACCAATATATGCTATATAATTTGGTATTAAACATTTGTACAAAAACCAAATAATTTATGAAAATAAGTTAGAACAAAATTTTGTACATTCAATTTTAAATTACAATTATTGATTATATAAATACTATATAAAATTACTATTTAAATAAGTTTAATTAATTTTTTAAGATGCATTAACATTATACATTTTAGAAGTTTTAAAATAACAATATTTTATTAACTCAGTTTGTGGATGTTTCACAAATTTCTTCCATTTTTAATTCATTAATTTGATATGCAGTTGGACCTCAATAACCCATTGAACATTTATAATACCGATAGATAAATTTAATATGACTGAACCCTGATGCTTTATGTAATCTATTTAGTGTAGGTATATCTATTTCCTGACCAGTAAAATTTTATATTTTACTAGTCTAATTTGTGATGTGGACTGATAGAAACATCGAAAAGTCTTCAATCTGACCAAATAAAATTTATTTTTCTTTTAAGCAAAGTAGATTTTTATACATAATTTTTGGAATTTTTAAAGGTTTTGATGTCAAAATAAAGTAATAAATATTTATTAAATTTTAAAATTTTATTCATCAGAAGTTTTTATTACATATTCAAAAGTGTTTAATTCTTATTAGTGTCTTTTTCCTGCATTTTTTCTCTTCCATAAATTATATTTTAATCTTGGTTTTCAGTAACTCACTATGTAAATAGCCTTTTATTGTATTATATATATATATATAAATATACATATAAAATTCTAATTGTAAATCATTTACATTATCGAAAGTCCATTCTGAACATATTTTTAACATTAATGTATTTTAAACTGATTTTTTTTGCATTTTTTAAAATTTTTATGTATATTTTATTTAATAATTAATTGCATAAAAAAATAATTTTTGACTTTAATTATTGTTTGCGAATAAAAATTCAAATTCAATTCTATTAATTTGTAAACCAATTTTAATTATTTAAAATATGTTATATAATATTTTAAATAATACATTATTAACACTTATATATTTAGATCTTTCATTAATTAAAAAAATTCTGGTATAGTGAAATTATAATTTAAATTTTTTTTAAATAACAATATTAATATTAAAACTTGTTACTCAATTTAGAAAAACCTTCATAATAAATATTTGTTTAATTTTATCTATTATTTTTCAGTTATTGCCAACATTTGTAGGAATTGAAATATAATTAAATAATGTTTAGTTTCGGTCTTTACTATCAAGATTATCATATTTGACTTTCATTTGTTAGCTAATTTAGTGACTGAATGTTTTAAAATCAATTTGATTACTGTCTTTTCTTAATTTGCAACACTTTGTTTTATGTTGTTCAGCAAATTATCTTAATTAATTCACTCTAATTTCACTGAACTATTTTTGTGTCAATTTATAACCTATCAAAGAAAAAAGTATATAATTAGGATATGTTGTCTATAAAAAAAAATGTTTTCTTGTAAAATACAATTTTTTAATAAATATTTAAAATTAATTTAAATTTTGGTATTATGCAAGTAATGTTTTATAATCATTCACACAATTTTTTTTTTCACTTTTGTAGATTTCATTACACTTCTCATTTTTAATTGGTTTATCATGCTTTACAAACGTTATATTATTTCTGGAAAATAAATGTTTCGGAAATAAATCTAAAGATTTATGTTTTTGACATGTTTTCACCCTTTTTTGTATTGTTTACTTTATTGGAAATGTTTTCGAAATGCACTAAAATTTAACAGAAATATAATATCTTTATTTTCCTTAAAAAATTAATCATTGTCTGCTAACACAACAAAGTGAAATTTTTTAGGTTGCTTGATGTTCTAAGTAACATAGAAACTGAATGAGCAAAACAAACGGATTTAGAAAATTAAATGTTTTACAAATTCGCTGATCTTTCACTATTATGCATTTAAAAATAAATAGTAATTATTCTCCAATGTTGTTAGAGGGACGTTTAAAATTTAAAATAAAAAATATAAAAAATTATGATGTGTAATCGTTATTTTACAAAAATTGTGTCATGAGAATATGGCTACTTCATGGATATTTCAGCAACTTGCTTTGCGAAATAATTATTGTGAGTACAATACACATTTGTTTATTCCAATAACCTCGCCTATATGTGTGTTTAAACGTCTCAAACAGGCAAAACTAATATGACGGCAATTTGTATTTAGTAATTTGTCAGCTTCGAAGTTGACAAAACTACCAAAATACGCCATAGATTAAGTAGAGAAGACGGGTCACGTGACCATTATGTAAACAACATGCGCCAGTTGGAAGACGACGGCCTCGCTGCACAGACGCTGGACAAGCGCATAGAGGCGAGAATGGCGTGGCGGTGCCTTGATCTCAGCCTGCCCGCTCTCTCTATGGCTGCGCGCGGCTCTGCGAGCTGCCCTTGCGTCTGATTGGCGCCTGCCGTGTCCCTATTGGCTGGACTGCCTCCTGGCAAGTAGGTTAGGCTGGATCACAACCATCCGTCCGTCAGTCACGTCATCTTCAACCAATCGCAGGGCAACTTTTGTTTTCTATCCGTCCATTCGTCAAATATTTCCCAAACTGTAACTTTCGACGGACGGACGTACGCGCCATCGCCTTCTGACGACATTCCTTACACGTGAATACGCACTTTGTAATAAAATGCAAGGCGGTGGATCTGTGTTTATTTATCTTTGGTGGTAAATTCAGGAATATTAAATGTAAAAACATTCAGTATAAATAATTATAAAGTGAAAAAAAATGTTTCCCCTAGGTATTTCCTACAGTATTTCCAACCAAACTATATCTCCAACGAAAGAAAGATCACGATGTTAAGTTGTCACACTGAAATTCTGCCGTACAGAAGGATCGACGGACGGCGGATTGTTGTGCATCGCTTTCAACTGACGGACGTAAACACAGACGGACGGATAGATAACTGACTGTTGTGAGTTCAGCTTTACCAGGCGGCTAATGACGTCATTTAGCTGGCGTGCGTGGCTGGAGTTGGCGCAGTAAGCGTCTGTTTCGCATCTGTATTGTTAATTAATCTGTGGCTGCATCTAGACACGTGGACACTTCGCGCGGGTCACTGACCCTGCACGTTAAAAAAATCCTCCGAAAAAAATTTAAAAATATGAGGTAAATATACTACTTTCGTGCACCATTCCACTTACCTTCACTAAAATTGTAATGCATACTTGCAAACTCGTTATTTAAAATTTTTCAGAACAATTTATACTTTCATGACGCCATCACTTTTGCACGAGAACTTTGTAACATGGGCACTAATTTAATTACTGTTTACTTTCTCGTCAGTGTAACAATGCTTCCAGCGTTAGATGAACGACCCTGGTCACTCTTACACTTAACTGTCCACATCACTGATTAACTGGCATTTCCTTCATGTGCATAAATAAAACAAAAGACCAAATAAACGCAAATCGCCAAACAATTATACACTAAATTCATTCCGCATAAACAAACCACATACTCAAATAAAATGATTTACTCTGAGGTCAAAACAAAAACTTGTATATTTTTAAGAGAATATTCACACACAGTGAAGTAGTAAATTGAAAACGTAATTTATTACTGGCGAATATATAATTCATTTGCGAGTTTTGTTTTTTAAATTATATTTAATTTATTTTTCAGTTAATAGTACCCTGCGACCTAGGTGCTCCTATTAATTCACCGCAGAGACTCATGCGACATCTATCGAGTACTTTATAAACTAATGTGTAGGTTCTCAGGCTGTTCACGGTAAAGTGAGCACTTTTTGATACCAACCTTTGAAAATACGTCACTGCCCCTATCTGCATATCATGGCGGGCACACTAACTGACAGTTAAGTTGGTAACAGACGGAGGGAAAGTAGTTCCGTGTATTAACGTTGAATTGAAAGTGTTACGTAAACATTAGTGAATAATGAAATTATTTATTTTGCTTTCGGGTTTTTAACACATCGTGGACTCTTTTTTTAATTGTTGAATGAATGATGATAACACCAAAACAATAGCAGCACGGCGTGCGAGAGAGTTGAATGCCGACTGAGCCTTGCAAAATGCTAATTACAAACGACGGAAGACGAAACTGGGAACGGGTTGGAACCCCGGCAGTGAGACGGCGTGTGTCGGCATGAGGCGAAGACGCCGTGGCGGGCGGGCTATTCTCGACCCCCCCGGGGGAGGGGAGGGGGAGGGACGCCTGCAGACGTCGCGGCGCTCGCGATCGAAGCTCGCCGGTCGTCGACCTCGCTCGCGAGCAGCGGCGTTGCCAAGTCTCGACCACCGCCTCCTTGCCTACCCGCATGCATCCGCACTCTACGCTGCCGTAGTAGCCTTACCTTCGTTGTTTCATGGTTTCTTCACACGCACATAATGGAACGTTTGAAAGATCACCGCACGTGTGACGTGCTTGCTCATTTCCGAAATATTTTGCGTATCACAAGAATTTTATAATTTTGTGTTAAAACTAAAAATGTCTAGTTTTTTTTATTAAATTGAACTTTCAGTTGTATTTTTTCTGTAAATTATATTTCCGTTACAATTAATATGAATATAAACAGTCAGAAAATAAGTGTGTTGGTAATGTATGGTAAGAAATAGTTCTCGTGCAAAGTTTTCTAGACTCGGTAAGTCTTTGTTTGCATGAGGCGGAGGAATATTCTAGAAGTACAACTTTAGTAGGACTTCAGAGAAGTTGGGAGTAACCGTGAATAAACTATAGCAGGAATCGTACTTTTCTGCTAATTATGGAATTCAGGGCTTATTCAATTAGCGAACCACCAGATTTGTCAAGTTGACACTCAAACTCTATAATTTACTAGCGAATTATTTTATTTTTTCTTTTCAATACAATCACGTAAGTTAACGTCAACTGTAAGTATCACTAGCTTAAAACTTGTAATAAAATCAGTGGCGGATCCAAAAGGGTGGCCGTAGGTGGAAGAAAAAAAAAAGNCTTAGATCTTGGTTTTACACTGGGTAAAATTAGATAATGCTCGAAACAAATATCATTATTAATAGTGCTGTATTAACACATTCACTTAGTGTAAAGACAGGAGATTAATGTCAAATCCGGTCACCTGCTAAGGTGACCGGATTTGACATTAATGGCTTCAGCTGCTAATATATAATTTTGTGGCTTCTTCACACGTTGAGTTTTGGGATTGGTGAAATGTATACATTGTGTTTATTAGTAACATTGCAATGTTTATATTTTAAAAAAAATTGGCAAAGATAAATAAATTGACTAAAGCAAAAATTTATTAGTGCCTTAAAAAGTGCTTACTTAACCGTGAATGGACTACACTTGTTTTCACGAACGCACGCGGCACGTGAGCAAATGTTGGTCCATTGGCAGCCATTTTCTCGTCACGAATGTTCACTTTGCTCAGACTTGCGTAGTTGAAAATGCAGATTTGTGATTGGCCGGCATAGATTGTTCTATCCTTCTTACGGCGAGCGGGCGGCCATTGTACGTAGCATTGTAGCACGCTTCGTAAGGAAGTGCGTATTCTATTCTCTACGGTTATTTCCTAATGTGATTGTAGCACGGCCTTACACATTTGCTAATTCTTAGACTTAAATACGCATAAACAAAAAAGAAAGAAAGCAGTTATCATTCCAGTATTCGCCAATGTTTGGCAAACAAGCAACAAACTGCAGCCCTTATCGAGACCTCCCATTGTGTTGGCGAGCTGTCAGTGTGCTGTTGTCATCTTCTTGATTGCACTAACGCCTGTGCAATCTCGCCCACGGGTCACTCAACTCGCGAAAATTTCCGTCGCCGGTATCGTTTACGAAACCTCACATTTTCGCACTATTATCTGTCAGCACTCTAGATTACAAACCGCTGCGAAACATATTACACTTTTTACGCCGGAGATAATTTCAACGCGTGGAATGCGAGTCGATAAAAAATAATTTGAAGCTAAATAAAATGCTTGCGTCTGGCCAAGAGAAAGAAGGCGAGGTGTTTGGGCGAAGACGTCCGATGTGCGTTCAGGTACGCCCAGAACTGCGGAAGCCTAGTCTCTCGGAGATCTACTGGTGTTAGTCCATTAGCAGCTCTCTTCACTCTTTTTGAACCAAACCTTCGAAAAATCACCACGTGTATGACATGCTTGGTTTTTTTTTCCTAAGTATGTCTTTCTGTTAACGTAAAAGTATCTTTTATTTGGTCAAATACAACATTTACATATATTCCACCTATATATTACATTTATTTTAAAATTAGTACTAATTAAAAAGGGAGAAAATATGTGTGTTGGTAACACCTGGTAAGATGCAGTTCTTATGTAAAGTAATATCGAAGTGAGTGCGCACGAATGCGGTGTAATTTTCTAGACTCAGTTAGCTTTGTTTGCACGAGGCGGAGGGATATCCTGGGAGCAGAACTTCGGCAAGACTTCACAAGCTGGAAGTACAATTCGGTTTACAATAGAAACAACAGGTCGCGAAATCTTTTTCGAGAAATTCGGGTGTCTCTACCAATACATAATACAAGGTGACTACCCCGTAAGGCATAACTTAACGGTTAATTACCGTATTGTGAAGGCAGGTAGAGAGTGCTGGTGGTGCAGAGAGGAGGCGAGTTGTTTGTGTTGCAGGAGGAAGATGGCGGAGGACTGGTGCCAGGTCCCGCGCGCGATCAATGGC
>NQII01000926.1:263076-331235 GCA_002778355.1 Clitarchus hookeri | reverse complement strand
TATATGAAATAAATGTTACTTTAAAAATTATGCAGAGCTCGTGGAAAAATATAACTATTGGCAAATGTTTGTAAATTCGTTATATATCACGCAGGAAAGAGATTCATTTCTGGCAGGTAATAGCTCGCAGAATATCCGATAGATAGCGCGCAGCACGTCACGACAAAGTTTGAGTAAATCTCTTTATGGTCAAAAGATGGCGTATATTTTAAAATTGATAATTCTTATGTTACGGGCTGAAAATACATTTAAAATTCGTGTCGTTTCGTCAAATTATTAGAAAAAATAATTCAACAATATTATATAATATTTCTGTATGCTTTTGGAATTAATATCATGGACGTGTTGAAAGCAAGGTTTGAGGTGGATTATAAGACGTGAAAAAGCTTTCTGAAGTTAGCACAACTTCAGAAAACTTTTCCACGTCGTATCGTTCTATTGTACATTTCATTTTGATCACCTAATCATAACTACATTATCACGAAGTTTAGTTTTTAACACTAACAACCACTGTTTTGTGATCACATAAAATAAAATGTATTAATTAAACTTGGAACTCTTTCTTATCGCGTATTTTCTGCTTGTCTGATGTGCGTTGGCAGTGCACTCAGAATAGCCAACATAATATTAACTTTTGTTCGTTCGTGCATCAGCTGATACAGGATTTTCTAAATGGCACTTTGTTTGTTTCGTATTAGTCAATTGCCACTCACTGACTGTCAGAAAGTGGCCTTCTTATACGGTATGGACCATATCAGGGGATGAAGCAAGATTTGCTGGTAGAGAGCCCTAGCATGGCAGTGTCTTGCAACTCGCCCCTGATGAAGCTTGCTTAGCCAGCGAAACGCAGCAAACGCGTGGCAAATGTGTCGTCCTTGGTGTGTGCACCTGTCTACAAGCACTACACTGCGAGTACTTTAATTCCTGTCATTTTATATATTATATTTGTTAAATACAGTCAAATGGTTCCAATTATAGACTCGAGATTTATACACCCGCAAGATCAAATTCGCCTTATTTTGGGGATGTTAAATTCAATTCCCCAATTCCTAGATATGTACCAGGGATTCTTAAGGGTATTAATCGAGAATCTAAAGCATAGGAATATAGGAACCAAAGTATTAAAAACAAGTTACAATTACCAAACCCAATACCAATGAAATTATTTATTACTGTATTCGTATGTAAGGGTAATACAGCATGTAACGCTAACTTAACACTTAAAATTGGGGATGCGAAGATAATTAGAAAATAAAATTTGCTGAAATGTTTTACATAGCCTATGATGTATTAACCAAAATTTACAAACAACATTGAAATGTGAATCATATAGTTATTTGGAGCCACTTGCAGAGAAACCCCAATTTTACACTTTTCAAGGGGCTGGGAAAAATAATTTCAAAATGCAGGAACGTGTAAAAAGAGGACAACTTATGGTGTAAAAACAGACATTGGGACCAAAAAAAGTGTGTAAAATCCCAGAAAGTGTAAATTCAGGGGTTCCACTGTATGTGTAAATTCCACAAAAATTTCTATAAAAAAAAGTGAAAAATTAAGATTTTTTTTTTTTGCATTTTTGAAGTTACGGTTCAGAAACTGTATTACATCCTGTTGTATGTTCCCGAATTAGCAATATTTATACCACAGAACCTATTGTTAATTTTCTGAGTAATGTAATTATACTTCTCGCAAACTAAAATGTTTACTTTTCTTCCATAACATTTGGTTACTACAATAGAAAACACATGCGCAAACGATGTTTGTATGAAATGCAGTTGGTAAAAGATTGAGGATTTTAATGTATCTGATACATCAAAACTGATGCCTAGACATAGTAACTCAGCAACTTTATTCCAAGCAACAAGACAACAAAAAATAGTACTTTACAAGTGAAATAAAAACATATTTTGAACAAACAAAAGATTGGCAGCAGGCTTAACAAAAATAACCTACAATTTTGTTGCTGTAAGTTTTTTATGCAATAACATTTAATTTATTTGTTGATTTTATGAAATATCTCTACAGTAATTTCACCACAAAAAGACAGAACAGTGCGATTTGATGAAAGGAAAAAAATGTGCAATGGTTTTCTCTGTTCTCTGTTGATAACAAAACGAGAGGTTTCACCTTTAAACAAAGGTGACTGAATATTTCTTTGTGTTGACTCGACATCACGGAGAGCAAAGATTTGCTGTGCCGGTCAGACACACCGACTATCTATTGGGTTAGACTTGACTGGCTGCCAACCAGTATATAGACTGGGGTGCGTGGCTTGGCGGCACGGCACAAAGTCTGGTGTGGGCTTAACTGTCCTCTGCAACACTGGTTGACACACAGCCGCTTGTTTACCTGGAGTGGGCGTGGCCCGGGGTAGATCCTGACTCAGCCGCTGTTGCTGCTGGTTTCGGCTGGGACTCGTGCCCAGTCCGTGGGCCAAAAGGTGGTGCTGCGGCTGACAGTGCTGGTGGGAGCCCGTGGAGGGCTGCTGGGTTCGATATACCCAGTGGTACGCGGAATCCCTGGCGTAAGTCGACGACGACTTCATGCGGCTCACCAGCGGTCTTGTAGAGTGACTGGAATAGGGAGCGTGGAGGGACCAGGAGGCTCTTTAGTTGTCGGGCGGCTTGAGCACGTTCCTGGGGGGTTAGACTGCAGAGGGCAGTTGTCGCTGGGTTACAGTTCAAGTTGGACTCTGAGGCAGTAGCTGCCTTCCTAGCTCGCCACTTTGCACCACTCCTACGGGTGTATGGCATAAAGGAAGGTACTAAGGCCGATCACGCTAGAAAAGAGTAGGCGACGAGGATCCTTAGCTAGCCGTAAAGCCAGTCGTGGCCAAGCCAACCAGAGTTGTACCCAGTTACTCCAACTGGCAACAAACAGCTCAGTGGTTAGACCGGTGGGTTACCTTGGATGTCTGACAGCGACGTGGGTGTTGACCATAGGGGGTCAGACCTCCAGAACCAGTCTTATCACTCCTTCCGGTGACAATGGCAGTGCGGTGGCTGGGCTGGCAGACAAGCAGCCTCGTGGATTGAGTTCCTAGTGGTTGTGGCTCTACTGTACACATGCACCAGATACCTGATCCACAGTATGGGTGGCCGTCTAAAGGATCTGTTTGAGACGTACGTGCACCCGGTTAAGGGAGCTCGCAGTCCTACTCTAGGTTCGGCAAATGGGTTGTAATGACGCGGTCTCCTGGTGGGCTGACGTCTACTGGGGTTAAAGTCACAGTCACCCTAGAAATAAATACTCGGAGGNGAGCCCGCAGTCCTACTCTAGGTTAGGCAAATGGGTTGTATTGATGCAGTCTCCTGCCTTTCCTTGGTGGGCTGACATCTACTGGGGTTAAAGTCACAAGTCATCCTAGAAATAAGTACTCAGAGGTTAGATAGAAGAAGTGTTTATTGCAGTGAGGAAATAGAAACAGTGGCCCATACTAACTCCTAGCCAACAAGAAACTGTAACTGAAGTAGACTACGATAATGCCAGGTGAAGAGGACCTGGATCTAAACTAGACAAGAGCAGATGCGACTAGGTAGCTATAACACTAACTGTCCCTAACTAACTCTATGCTGTCGTCCAGAAGGGACTTGGGTGGCACTCTACCAGAAGGGTAGTGAGTGTTAAAGGGGATGAAGACTTCCTCGGGGGTTGCTAGTGAAGATCTCGAAGATGTTTGGNTCTGGTGAAAGTCTCGAAGATGTCTGGTAGATAGCGGTGATCCTACGCGAGGACGTCGATGTCTGCAGAGAGCTCCACCACCTTGTGTGCTGGAGCGCGCTGCGGAGAATGAACTGCCGTTCTGCGGCGGTGCAGGGACATGTATCCACTTGCTCTTGGGGGTGACGGGGGTAGCTCCCCCCTCTGCAGGTGGAGCCGTAATCTGGTGCCGTCTCTCGGGATGTGGCGGAAGTAGGCTTCCCTTCCATGTGGGGTTGTCGGCTGCGCTAGCTCAGGCGCAGCGCTGGGCCGCTTGGCTGGCTTCTATCACACGTGGGGGGTGGCGTGACATCTGACAAAACAAAAAACTATCTTGACTGACGTGTCTGTGGGTGCCCCTTGCCTAGGGGCGTGCTGGTAGGTACTGGTAGCAAGTCGTCCTTGGTTCAGAACCAGCCTGGGGTAACGTAATGAAACGTGAAGTTGAGGTTAAGACGTGTGTATATATGTATATATCAATCAGTACAAATCACGTATCAGTGCTATTTCTTCAACGTAACTACGTTATGCAACAAAACAAAACCTATAAATTTCTTGGCCACATAGACTAAAACTGCACACGGTTTGCACTTTCTTCAATGCAACCAACAATTCAAACTTAGAACACTCAGCACTCAGTTTGAGTGTAGCAGGTTTAGGAAATGCAGAACCTGTTTTCCAAGCAGTATCTTCCAATTTTCCTTGACCTATTTTACTATATTTTCCCACACCTGAAAGAACAAATACGCTATCAGTGAAGGTGAATTGTATTACACTGCAACAGACCAAACAAGCAGGGCCAACATTTTATTCAGCGCTCCAATATTTCTAGTGATACACGCTACCGACTTCACACGAGCGCCCATTACAAACACACAAATACTTTATTTTGTACATACGGGCCCAATGTCACCTTGCAAAAATGTATTATTGCCAGTTCACAATCTCAAAAATTGAAATTTTAAAATGCATACACTCATAATTACATTATCCTGTATTCATACAACTTAAAAACTTCCGCAGAGCAGCAATAATTTATTTTTTCCCTGACCAAAGTGAAAATTGCCCATTTCCCCCGTGGGTGGACAACCTGCAGATAGGCTCGTGCACATATAGAGCAGCTGTGCATAACACTGACCACACGTACAATGACATACGCAGTACGCTGATGCACCTACAGCAAAGATCTCAATACAAAATATTTACCTTGCACTAAAGTTAATAGAATTTGATCTTTGACAATATACCAGTGTTGTTATCATATCATACTTGGTAATAAATACGTTCCTAGTACTTAAAGTGTTATTAATAGTACTTGTTCGTATTAAGAACTGTGTATGGTGTCAGCATTGAAATAGAGAAAAAGTGGTATAGTAAAATCTCTACTTATTTTGCTCGACTTTGACACGTTAAAGCTGAAAAATGGGTTAGTGTTCAATTGTTTATAGAGTGAAAATGAAGAGCTTTAAAGGAGCATTAATTAATTAGAATAATGTAAAGTCTTCCAAGAGAAACTATCCCCTAGATTTGTCGCAAAAAAATAATAAAACACAGTGTGCCAAACAACATTTAGTAAGCCCAAGATACGGGTTCACTTTCACTTGCCTTGTGCATGAAAACCAGTTATTTGTATTGACACGTACCGACATAATTACCAAGTATGTCTCCACCTCATCTTCATGTGACGTCACCCCTAGCAGGGTTTGAACCCACGACGACTTGTTTCCAGAGCAAACCTGCACACCCCTAGGCAAGGGGCACCCTGGGACCCGCAGCCGGCCGTCTATATACGAGAGCGCGCAGATCCAGAATGCAGTTGATACTCCGCAGCTCACGTACTGGAGCTCTCTGCCTTCCTCACGAAGAACCACCGCTACCTTCCAGAACTTCACCTAGCGACCTCCGAAGAAGTCTTCGGCCCCCCTCACACTTCCTGCCATGTTGGTAGTGAACCCTGAGTCCCTTCTGGACAACAGCCTAGATTAGTCAGGGTCAGTTGTTTTCATAGCTACCTAGCCTTTTTCTGCTCTTGTTTAGTTTAGCCCCAGGTCCCCTTCATATGGTTTACCATAGCTTGCTTCCGCAGGTTACAGTTCATTGATAGGAGATAGCACGGGTCACCGTGTGTNGGTTTACCATAGCTTGCTTCCGCAGGTTACAGTTCATTGATAGGAGATAGCACAGGGTCACCGTGTGTCTATTCCTCTGGAGAATAAACACAATCTTACCTAACCCCGAGTAGTTATTCTAGGGCGATTGTGACTTCCATACCCGTGCACGTCAAATCTACTAAGAAGAAGCTGGAGACCGCATCTTGAAACCTACTTACCAAAAATAGTGCAGGACTGCAGGCTACCCTTAACTGGGCGCACGTACCGTATTCACCAGAATATAAGACAACATTTAGTTCCAATTTCCACTCTCAAAATATTAGGAGTCGTCTTATTTTAGCATAAAAAGAAAAATTGAAGTTAATATTTATGGATAGGCAATAGTAATAGAACTTAGTTCATAGTTTCCAAAGAAATATTAAAATCTTTTGAAAAACACAAGTTTGGTTAATATTATCAAAATACATAAAAAACAATCGCAACAAAAAGCGAGGTTAACTTCAATTTCAGTCACGTCTTTAATCCAGGCGCAGAGATATTTATAATTATCGTGAAACCACCTGACAAAACCATCGCTAAAATATTGGTACAAGTATTAAATACGTGTAAATGGGTCACTGCATTACATTACACCACAGGCAGTTATGTTTGGTTGCATTTACCAGAGAAACAATTGTAACATCGTGATCTAGAGCAGCTACATTACTGTATCACCAAAATGGCATCATGTCTGCGAACACGAGTGATCAAAGTTGTGTGGTGACCAACTTTAGCGCTGACGTTCAACGTTCCGAGAGTGAATACGTCTGGGGATGTGAGTACGAGATAGTAACTGTATCTACGAATTTCAATTTATTTTTCCGTAATCTGTTTACACCGGGTCAAGGCCGTTTTCCGGTTTTGTATCAAACGTATTGGTAAATGAGCACGTGTTAATTAATTATGAGTAACACAATTGAAAAAGAAAAAAAGCTTCATCGCAGTCGCAACTAAGAAAATCTGAACGTCGTAGTTATGATGCAAATTTTAAATAGTGGTTTGGTATGAAAAAAATGCCATAACAATTGTGCTGCATGCAGGCTTTATCTGTTACCGAAGTAATTGTTCGTGACGATCATTCTACCGGGAGTCTGATTCAAGTGATTAATAATTGAATGATGAATAATCGACAATTAACAGTTTTTCATACTGCATTCTTTTCTATTTCTTGTACATAAGATTTGATGACTGGTAAGCATTTACCAATTTTACTTATATTAAAAATGATTTTCATGGGATATTTGACTGGAGTTTTTTTTATCACCATGGGATGGCATGTCAATAAGCATTTGTGGCAAAATAGAATTTTCCACATTAGCAAAGAACAAACGTAGAGGGTCGTCGTATATTCGGGAGAATACGGTACATCACAAAACATAACCCATTAGACGGCCACCCATACTGTGGACCAGGCACGCAGAGGTACCTGGTGCACACGTACGGCAGAGCCCCAACCACTAGTAACTCTCTCCATGAGGCGGTTGGACACTCAGATCAACTAACCCCCTCCATCCACTGCGTTGTATTTTGCAGGCTAGAGTGACAGGACTGATTCTGGTTGTCCTAGCCACCTACTGGTGATACACTTAGCCAGGGAAGTCGTCGTCTGCTCTTCCTTAGTGGTAGATAGTAGTACCTTCCTGTATGCCCTTCACCCATAGAAGTGGAGAGCTACGAGGGCAGCTACTGCCTCTCAACCTAGTCAGTTGCTCTGCAACACAGTGCCATCTGCCTTCAGCAGTCCCTCCCCACGGGACATAGCTCCTGCCGCCCAACAACTGGCGAGACCTCAACTCCCAGTTTTCCCTAGGTCCCTCTTCCAGGCACCCCAGACCAGAAGATCGCCGAAGAATCACGACTGAAGCTACCAGTACCACTGGGCCTCGTCAACCTGTACTTCAGGCCTACAAGAACCTGCAGCCAACCAGCCCCAAGACAGGGCTACGCCTACTGCAGGTAAAAGAGCGCCTTTGTCTACACCACCAGTGCGTAGAGCCACGTGTCCCAACATACCGTAGCCGGGGACCAATAGGCAGCAAACAAACCAAACGTCGCCATAGCCCGTGCCTCTGTCCAGCACTAGAGAACCCTTGACCGACAGTGACGTCGTAATCAGGTCAACCAACGCCATGCGCCAGTATTAACTTATTATCACTGGTGTATTATCTGTCCTTCGTAAACTTAATACAAACTCAACTTCATGGTGGTAAAAGGTAGACATCCTAATGCATTTGCAATTGGCGACTCCTTTTACTTTGCTGTGAATAAACAGTGTCCCGACCTTGCCGCGACAAATAACGGATGACGAGAGGAAGACTGCTGGCTCACCCTCCCTCTGGCAACAGAGAGAGCTGCGTGTACACCTGGCATGATCAATACTGTGATCTATCTGCCTCGCCTTCCCTTCGCAAGCACAGAGAAACTTCACCTANACATCCTAATGCATTTGCAATTGGCGACTCCTTTTAGTTTGCTGTGAATAAACAGTGTCCCGACCTTGCCGCGACAAATAACGGATGACGAGAGGAAGACTGCTGGCTCACCCTCCCTCTGGCAACAGAGAGAGCTGCGTGTACACCTGGCATGATCAATACTGTGCTCTATCTGCCTCGCCTTCCCTTCGCAAGCACAGAGAAACTTCACCTGGTGACAAGAGCGCAAACTGTGTCTGGTATGTGTGATTGTTTCTGGTGTTGTCAGAATGTTTTACCACCAGTTATTAATTACTTTACTATGGTAAGAATACACCCGTCTTGTCTCCAACAGCAGGCTCACCAATCAGCCTCGTCCAGGGCAGCTACAACTGCGCAACAGAAAACCTGATATATCAGCTACAGTTCATTCACTGCAATGCAGAGTACCAACGCTCTCGGACAGAGATGAACGGCCAGACAGCGGACACCGACAAGCCATTGCTGGGATAGTAGTACGAGAAGTAAAGAATGATTTAAACACAGTTAAACGATGCTCTGAGCTGTAACACAGTCCCATTTTCAAAAATTAACCCTCTGCATTCCTGTGTTAAACCAGTTACAACAACTTTCATTTCTTATTCCAGTTGCCAGAAGTGAGCTGCAGTGCTCTTTGGAGTCCGACAGTTACAGGCAGATGTTTCCCCAGGACAGATGACAAACCTGGCCGCAGAACTTCTAAGCCCATCTCAAAGTGTGTCATCCAGTTCATGCAGATCAGGTAATATAATGAGAAATGTGCTTAGATAAAAAAAATTCCACAACGCAAAAATTTTTTTTGTGAAGATTATTTATTTAAATTTGTATGGACGAAAAAAAAAAAAAAATACACAAAAAAATTAACANGAGTCCGACAGTTACAGGCAGATGTTTCCCCAGGACAGATGACAAACCTGGCCGCAGAACTTCTAAGCCCATCTCAGAGTGCGTCATCCAGTTCATGCAGAGATCAGGTAATATAATGAGAAATGTGCTTAGATAAAAAAAATTCCACAACGCAAAAATTTTTTTTGTCAAGATTATTTATTTAAATTTGTATGGACGAAAAAAAAAAAAAAAAAAAAAATACACAAAAAAATTAACAGCAGAATCGAACATACAACAGCAATATAAACGTACAGGGCACAAAAAAGAAAGCCGAAATTTATAACTCCTCAAGGTCAGTCACAAATAACACTATTTATTCGTGGCCAAGTCTTCAAAATGCATCGCATCTAGCATTCTGAACACGGACAATTCTGTTACCTACGAACAGCAGCATGGGTAGAAATGCTGGTTCAAACAAATAAATTGAATTTTCATTTTTCTAAAACACACCATGTATATGTACACAAACACAGCTGCAGAAATCAATAAATAAAGTAAACTTTTAAAGTTCAAAATCCCACCTGTCAAAATACTACAATTTGGGAAATTCAATCTCTTTCTGGTGGCCGTGAACCACACAAACGCCACAAGCAATCCAACATCACGCTTGCGCAATACAAAAACGAGCATTTCTCTTTGTCGGTGGAACACAGGTCGTGAATGGTAATAACGCGACGGTCGCTGGACGAGTCTCTTCCTAGTCGATGATGTGGTCTGGCTTCTCGCCAGACGCGTGCCTCTCCCACATGCGCTTGTAAAGACTCTCCATACCTTGCGCGTACTGCTGGCAATCGAACAACGGGCTGTCGCTGCGAGCCTTCCACACTGTCGCACGCATCGCTTTCAAACTGCACACAAATCCATTACATCATTACAGTAAAACCTTAATTTTGCATTTCCTCTTAAACACATGCTTACTCAGGTACCACCATTTTTCCTGTGTTTACAATGCATTAAATTTAATTCTTGCCATTTACAATGCAGTTAAATATGGTTTCTCTTATTTTACGCTTCATCAATGTTGTTAACAAAATTGTGAAATTGATACGTTGCAGTCTTGATTCGAAAACACACAAAAGCAGATACTGAGAATGCAATAAGTGTCCGAACAAAACAATTTCACTGGAATATGCGCAATTCCTGAAACTTTTTAAATTGAGATCAACACACACAAACAAATGCTACATTTTCAATATGTTATTTAAGTTTGTTTGTCTTCATTTAAACCCCTCCCACCAGAATTTATGCATTGTTTAATGATGATGTAGTTATAAATTCTTTCACCTTTCACTACAACAGAAAAAGCGTTCATTATAAATTTCTAAATTTGGGAGACAAGCGGAAATATTATTCCTTCCTAATTTCACTCGGAATAAATGCATTTTAGGTTATCTTACTGGTAACAATTCTCAAATATCACCTCGTGGAATGTGGTCGCAAATTTAATAGCTACCGAAATCAATGTGAACCTTCTAAAACTCAACCNGGCAAACCTTGATTCTGAAATCAATGTGAACCTTCTAAAACTCAACCATTTACAAATGTTGAACCATACCATGCCTTAATTCATCAAACCATATAATAGAGGAGGGGGAAAAGAGAAGGAGAGGCAACTAAATCAATTTCAATCTTAACACGTGACTCTCCCTACTCATTATTATTACAGACTCCACATCATCACGTGCCCCCGAGGGAACCGAACACCGACAGGCCGCCTCCCAGGCCAGCACCCACGTAATGATAGGAAGTTACGTCGTCGTCCCAGCCACGTGTAAACCAGCTGAAAAGCAGCCGCGGGCGTGCAAGAGTTTGCCCCTATGCGAACGGCGGATACCACCCGCAATCACACTCAAACCTACCTGTCGCCACCCTGCCAACACATGGCAGCAGCGGCGCCGCTCGGCCCAAACCCGAAAGGGTGGCAGCCGATGATTACCGAAGGCGAACAAGGCACCGAGGAACTCTCCAGCCGAGGCGGAAATGCCAGTTGTCCACGTAGCTCGCCTTAGCACAAGTCGTGTTAAGGCGAGCTACTGCACAACCGCCTCAGGACTCTCCAAGACCTACCAGTTCTTCAGCCGATGATGCATTCCCCACCACAGCAGCCGAAGAGTCGTCGCTACCCCCCGACACTCGCAGTCAAGTCCCCACACGTGGTGCCCCGGGTCCCTTCAAGTCCAGTTGTTTTCACAACTACCTGCCAACCTGGTCCAGGGTTCTCGGAGCTGCTCGCACAGCTGTCAAACTACGCCGCCAGGGGTACCATACATTTTTTGAACCAAAAATTTATTTTAGTATTATTTTGTTTTTTATAAACAAATGTGATTATTTTTTCAGAATATAATAATAATATTTCAAAATTATGAATCGAACTTGGGCCACTCGAGAGAAGCAAGTAATGCTATTATTAGCTTCCGAAAGCACAATATTATAAATTTAGAGAGTGAAATATATTTGTTTTGATGGAAAACAATTTATATGAAACGTGAGATTAAAAAATTAGGACTTCAAACTTTCTTCAAAAATAAAATTTCCTACTAAGGCAGTGGTTCAACCTGTGGCCTGATATGTAAACCCAAAACTACTGCCTCCGAGTCCAACTTGAGCTGTAACCCAGCGCCAACTGCCCTCTGCAGTCTAACCCCCCAGGAACGAGCTCAAGCCTCCCGACAACAACTAGAGACCTCTCCTCCTAGTCTCTCCACACTCCCTATTTCAGCCACCCTACAAGACAGCCGACGAGCTGCATCAAGTAATTGTCGACTTCCGCCAGGGACTCCGCGTACCCCTGGGTATATCGAACCCAGCAGGACCATGGGCTCCCACCAGCACTGCCAGCCGCAGCAACACCTTCGCCCACAGGCTGGACACGAGTCCCAGCAGCAACAGCGACTGAGTCAGGATCTACCCCGGGCCATGTCAACTCCTGGTAAACAAGTGGCTGTTTTTCAACCAGTGATGCAGAGGACAGTTAAGCCCATACCAGACTTTGTGCCGTGCCGCCAAGCCACGCGCCCCAGTTTACATACCGGTTGGCAGCCAGTCAAGTCTAACTGACTTAATAAAACTTTGCCAGACCGCGACGTCGTCGTCAGTTTCCCAATGTGACAAACATTTCAAATAGATTGGGCATGCATCAGCCGTGCAATTTTTGTTTAGCAAAGGAATTAAAATGCTATGATTAATTTATAATCACAAAAAAATTAATTAGCTTCTTTACAACACCAGGTGGTTATTTTTGCAGAATACAATAAAAAATAGAGTGGACAGGTAGCTATTTTAAAATTGATGAAGTGACCTTGGGCCACTGAAGAGAACCACGCAATACAATTATTTCCTTACTAAACCACAATACGTATTCTCTTCTGGCAGAGAGAAAAATATGTCTCCCCATGGAAAACCATTTCTAACGAAGGCAAAATCTAACTCTTTACAGAAGTTAAATTTTGTACTGAAGTGGTGGTTCAACACGTGGCTTCAGAGGTAAACCAATAATTTTTTGCCGTAATTAATCTGAAAAGATTAGGTGCGACAACTGAGCAAATACTATAAAACTTGAAGTTAAAAGGACAACTTGAAACTTTTCTTCAGTGCTTTCATGTTTACACACCATTACAAATATCCCATCTGATTTTGAATCACACGTTTTCCAGAGCTGTACGAATATTCAATATACTGAAACAAAAATGGAAAATGACAACTNTCTGATTTTGAATCACACGTTTTCCAGAGCTGTACGAATATTCAATATACTGAAACAAAAATGGAAAATGACAACTATCATTTCCATTTTGGTAAGAAATTTGGTTCCTGATAGTTTTAAGGAAATGAAAAGCATTGATTTCAATGAATGTTCATTAGTGCAGCAGCAAAGGGAAAATGTTTCTATATAATCTTGTACATTTGTCATTAATTTATAACTTAAATATAGGCAAGAACCTTTGTGGTAAATACTCCACACCTTACATTTTATAGGTTTGGTTTTGCTACGATTTTGTTGTTATGAATAACTCGCTAAATACTAAACCCTTAAGAGATTAATATTCATTTTGGTTTTGTGAGAAAAAAATTTGAGTTTGCACAACCAGAGCAACACACTCCAAGCACCGATATTTCCTTTGAGGTTGAGTAAGTGCTACTTTGCCATGAACAGCGTATACAAGANTCTGATTTTGAATCACACGTTTTCCAGAGCTGTACGAATATTCAATATACTGAAACAAAAATGGAAAATGACAACTGTCATTTCCATTTTGGTAAGAAATTTGGTTCCTGATAGTTTTAAGGAAATGAAAAGCATTGATTTCAATGAATGTTCATTAGTGCAGCAGCAAAGGGAAAATGTTTCTATATAATCTTGTACATTTGTCATTAATTTATAACTTACATATAGGCAAGAACCTTTGTGGTTAATACTCCACACCTTACATTTTATAGGTTTGGTTTTGCTACGATTTTGTGGTTATGAATAACTCGCTAAATACTAAACCCTTAAGAGATTAATATTCATTTTGGTTTTGTGAGAAAAAAATTTGAGTTTGCACAACCAGAGCATTTTCTACCAAACCCTCTGCAACACACTCCAAGCACCGATATTTCCTTTGAGGTTGAGTAAGTGCTACTTTGCCATGAACAGCGTATACAAGANAGCAACACACTCCAAGCACCGATATTTCCTTTGAGGTTGAGTAAGTGCTACTTTGCCATGAACAGCGTATACAAGAGCTCTACTGCATGCACAACAGAAAGCAGATGTACGTACTATTCTCTGTCGGTTCCCAAGCGGATGGCTATGCTCTGGTACTCTTGCCGCGTCTTGGCGATGAGCTCTGGACAGCCCAGGGTGGCGAGCTGGGAGGCTGCGACCCGAGACGCCAGCGTCTCCCCTGCACACAGTCCACGGCACCTCTTCAACACTCGCACCACCATCAACACACATCAACACTTCAGTCAAGATGTAACCGGCCGCTGATTGGCTGATGGCTTTACGACATGTTACTGGCCAGCGACACCACTTTGTTGTCGTGTGTTGCTGGAGTTCGCAGGTACTTTAATAATTTACTATTCTGCCAATGACAGAAGCAGATATTTTTTGTTGTGTGCCGCATTTTACATCAACCCAACTATACAATTGCAAAAATGAAAAACACTGTAACTATTAAAAACTGGCTAAATTTACATACTGAAATACGTTTCTGTATGTAACCTTTAGATTTTAAGAACACAAAAAAACAGATTCCACTAAGTAATTAGATTGTTTCATTAACAACATGAAAATGGTGAAATTCTCCCTCTGTAACTTACACTGCAGTATAAAAAAATTTTAACATCCAGTTTAAAGCAATGTTTTCCAACAACCTAAATGAATACCATTTAAAATTTTAACAACTCAATCTATATATATTAGTGAATGCCTCATTCAAATTTACAGAACGCTATTAAAACAAGACATCATTTTTGCAATTGAACATTAAAAAAAATTGATCCAGTGGGAGCTATTACAATCCGTTGCTTGAACTAACTACAAAAAACCCATATTTAGCACTCAGTGACCGGGAAAAAATATTACAAAATGCAGGACAGTGTAAAATCAGGGGTTCCACTTTACCTATTTACTACTAGTCAATATTACACAATTATTTTGTATTTTATGTTTTTAAAGTAATAACATCATTTTTTTATCGAGGGAGGGGAAGAAAAACCCNTTACACAATTATTTTGTATTTTATGTTTTTAAAGTAATAACATCATTTTTTTATCGAGGGAGGGGAAGAAAAACCCATTCGAAATAATTTCTTTTATTAAATCAGTGAAGTAGGATAGGTTACATGTATTTTGCAGAAGCAAAGCAACCCAGTCCCTTGAAGAACAGCAGGGAGAGCAGACTAACACATAACCAGCGTGCACGTCATCGTACCTGGGAGTGTGACGACGGGCGTCCCGGTCCACAGCACGTCCATGCTGGTGGTGTGGCCGTTNTTACACAATTATTTTGTATTTTATGTTTTTAAAGTAATAACATCATTTTTTTATCGAGGGAGGGGAAGAAAAACCCCTTCGAAATAATTTCTTTTATTAAATCAGTAAAGTAGCATAGGTTACATGTATTTTGCAGAAGCAAAGCAACCCAGTCCCTTGAAGAACAGCAGGGAGAGCAGACTAACACATAACCAGCGCGCACGTCATCGTACCTGGGAGTGTGACGACGGGCGTCCCGGTCCACAGCACGTCCATGCTGGTGGTGTGGCCGTTGCAGAGAGGAGTGTCAAGGCAGACGTCGGCCAGCTGGCCGCGCCGCACGTGCTCCTCCTTGGCCGCCACGTTGCTGAAGAGGATGCGGCCCGGGGGCAGACCCAGCTGCTGCGCCGTGCCCTGCAGGTTCGGCTCGCCCACAGCAGGGAACCGCAGCAGCCACAGCACCGAGTTCGGCACGTTCTTCAGGATCTGCAATCGCACGACACCAACCCCATCTCACTACCAGCCTTCATTCACATTAACAAGACTGGCTGACCCTTTCAGTCACGTACGTATTAATAAGTAAACAAAAAGATGAGGTTGATAGGTTGCTAGACTACTATTTACATTTAAAAAGGAGAAATAAAATAAAAATACACTGCAAGTATTGCCCTGTGAGTACTCGTGTTTTTTGTCTCCGTTTTAAAAATGCAATACATACCAATAAATACAGTAAAATTCTAATACAACGTACTGTTAAACATAATTTTTTCAAAAAAATACAATCTAGTGTAATTGATATTTTCTGCCTCTGTGCTTTGGTATAAAATTTTGTTTATTAACACCCATCACAGAAATAATTATTAACATGAAAATGTTTACTAATGAACTCTTAAATATGCACAGCAGAATGTTGTTGTAATGATACTGATCACTTTCTATGTTAGTTAAGGTTGCTAGTAGGCCGCTAGGTTACCAAAAATATATGAAAGGACCGGAATTCAAGTACTCGCATAGTACTTGTCGACAAGCGCGCACACACGCAAAGGACGGCACATGTTCCACGCACAACCGCGTAGAACATGTGCCGTCCTTTGCGTGCGCCCGAGGGATACGAATGCATATTTGAAAACCTACAAATGGGCTGTTTTATTACGTGAAATGCACAACCAGGTTTCACCAATTACATACTGAAATCCTTTCTTTTATACTTTTCCAGGGACCAGGAAAGAGTGTAGAGAAATGACGGATAGCATAATAATAATACAATATTTTCATAGTAAAAGCAATAGAATGTGTAAAATGAGGGGTTCTACTGTAAGTACATCCTGCAAGTTACGGGATACTCACATGGACCCACATGTGCAGGGTGAGGGGGTCTATCTTGTAGAGCTGGTTGAAGTTGCAGTAGACGACGGCCTCGTCGGGCAGGCCGTACTGCTGCCGCGTCGTGATCACGATGCTCTGGGGCACCTCCTCGCCCGTCGCCGCCTTGTTGTTCGTCTGGTTTGTCGCCAAGCCGTTCTGAACTACCACTCCGTTCACCGACGTCTGGATCTGCCCTGACGCTATCATCGTCTACGCGACACGCAAATGAACTTTATTAAACTCACGCCATTCTATGCTCTATGTTACTCAAACACTACACACCTTAAATAATTTGCTTCACGCAGTTTTCATTTTTCCAAGATTTAAATCTATCTTACGGCTTTCATTTTCGTTTCAAACTTCCACGCAGGAAACTAAAACAACGCTAACTAAACATCGCGTTCCACGACAATAAGCATATTAAGTGAAGAACAGTTAAATGGGAGACACACTTACGGGGATACTGATTATGCGTCCAAATACACATGGCAACTGCAACATGTGCAATTCCAAAAATTCTCCCGACAGGCTTCTGAAAAGGTCACCCCTACAAGAAATGAAAATTGTTGTTTAATTTCCTGAATTTGAATAGGTGAAAATTATACCACAAAAGCTCAACTGTGAGGGCACTGTCTGTGAAGTCTGCAGCATCACAGTTTAAACGGTGATTAAAATATTACAGAAATTACTTCTCAATTATTCAATTTCAAAGAGAACTGTTTCAAACAAAAAGCATTTTGTGTAAGTGACATTTCTTGTGGAACACAGGCAAGTTATAACAAATCATGCCAATTTTCATGTTGACTATTTTTCTTCTAAAATTTAACACATTTCACAAAAAATGACTCTTAAATCAATTTTTTTTAAAAATTTCTTAATGTGGCAGTTGCGTTGAATTTTTTTTTGTTTGAAACAGTTATCTTTAAAACGGATGCAATGAGAAGGAACTTCTTTAACATTGATTCCCCATTTAAACTCCATGGCTCCAGGTTTGGTAGGGGCAGATTCTATTGTTTATGTAACATGTAAAGTTATACGATCAAAGTATTTACAGTGCCATTGCATGCATTATGAAAACATCTAAGGGGTTGAAAGATGAGTTTATTGTGGATTCACTCTTACTTCATAGGCAGGAAAATGTTTCACACGAATCATAGGGTGCGGTATAAGTTGGAAAATGCACTAAATTTGGTTCAAAACATTTGGCTGTACAAGGTGGCAAAAACCTTAAAAATGCCATTTTGAATTAGAAATCACTTTACTGTGTTTAGAACTTGCTACTCAGTCTACACCCAACAAACAATCATCCCCTCTACTTCCAAACCAAAACAGAGCGACGTAGAAACATGTCCGCGAAAGCAGAAATGTGGTCCTCACCTCAATAGGGGTCGTGGTTGGCAGCTCCGCTACCTTCAACGAGATCTCCATAGGGTGCATGCTGAGTTTGCCGTCCGACGAAGCCACTATCTCCCGGATCTCCTTCACCTTTGCGTTCTCCATGATCGGGGACAGATCCGTGGCATTGATCACTGCAACGTTGTCTGCAACGTCCTTCTTAGATCCAGACTGCAAACGCATACAGGAACACACAATGCAGTTGCACCCACAATTCCTACTTAGACGTGGAGCACAACAGGGATGGCACTGATGAAGAGAAAAGGATTAAGTATCTTGGAAATGTGTTGGAGTAAAACTAAGCAAGTTAAAAAGAGTTGAGTTGAGAGATTTTGGTCCACGCACATTCGTTGCTGGTGACTTATAAGCAAGACAGCACACACGCTTTGTCACCTGAACCCAATGCGGGACTTTTATACCCGAGCGTTTTCGGATCTAGCACCCTGTTGTGTCCAAAATTTATTGTATAATTTAGTATTAAGCAATTATGAAACACTAACTACAAGATTTTACATAAATACAGTGTCAACTCTAAGCTCCCGCGGCAAATGTGTTAAGAGCACCGTTGGCTCGACTAGTCACTGGCCTCACAACGGCTCTTCCTCAACCCCGTGCCCTGGCAGGCAGACCAGGGTCTCATGGGAGGAGTGTGGCAAACACAGTCGTCATGTGGGCGTTTTCTCGAGACACTCCCATTTCCTCGCCTTCATTCCGCTGCGTCTCCACCTTCATCTCATCACATACTCTTCGGGCTAGATTGACAGGTCTATCCCTCAGGTATAACAACCTCGCTGAAATCCCCCGCCCCCCCCCATGCAAAATAGTGCTACTGAATAGCAGCAGAGAGAATGAGGTAGGTAGTTGGGCTTAACATCTCAACAGCAAGGTTATTAGAGATGGCGCAAGTTGCTCAGGAAGAGGGAGGGGAAGGAATGGGGAGGAATCGGCCTTGACCTTTGTTACGAACCAATCCCAGCATTCACCTGGAGTGATTTCGGGAAACCATTGAAAACCGAAATCAGGATGGCCGGACAGGAAATATAACCTGGGTACTCCTAAATGCGAGTCCAATGAGTTACCACTACGCCACCTCGCTCGGTGAGACACTTAGCGGAGGGAGACGAGGGAAGAAAGACAGAAGCGAGGCTCACCCTGTCTGTGACAATCACGCGCTCCTTGAGGTGAGGAAACATCTGCTTGTGGTCGCCGATGAAGAATGTGTTCGGCATGTACGCAAGCTTCTCGCTGTACTGCGTGGCCAGCTCCAGGGGCGACGTCACCTCGTCCGTCACCAGGTAGTCCATGAAGGTGGCCCCGCTTGTTCCCGGGTACCCCAGCCACATCACCTGCACCGGCGCCGGTCGCAGCGCAAAGATCTCGTTGCGCGCCCCTTTAGTGTAGCCGTTCATGTTCACCAGGATGTGGATGCCGTCCGAGTTGATTCTGTCCGCCGCCTTGCCGTTGCAGGGTATCTGCAAGCAAACGCAACCACTGCCGCTTATTCCAAATAACCAAGGAGATAACAAAAGAAAAATATGTCTTTATTAATGTTACCCAGGTGGTGTGACCAAAACAATGCCCTTCCTTATACAAGGAACACCAAAATGCACAATTAGGGAACAAAGTAACACAAGAGTTTCCCTATACACACCGTACTTACCAATATTAGAAACTGGATGGTTCCACTTTTTACCTGTTCCGATTCTCGGTTCCTGTTACTAAATTTTGCTGCGAACTTATGAAACTGCTGGAGAGGAACACAGCTTGTTATCTGCACACAGCATGTTCCTAATGTGTGTTTTTTGTTCAAAGGGCTTTTTTGGATATATAACAAAAATTTCTGATCCACAATAATGGCAAAGTGTTTTTTTGCAATTGGGAATATTATATAAAATACGTAATTCCAGATGCATAACTACACTGGATACTAATTACACTTGCTTCTTTCTTCAATTTGGCACTGTGTAACGCAGTGTAAACCACCATCTTGTAACACTTTGTTTTTGCTAAAAACACTGTGCATCAACTCTGCCTTTTCTTTTATTGCAGCTGGTAGTGAATAAAACAAAGAAATGTCTATTCCTCGTGGTTCGCCTAGTGATGACTTTGCACGCATGTCACACGTCATAAATGTACACGTGCAACTCTGTCCAAGTAATCAAGAGACGTGAACACCGATGCTAATCGTAAAAAGACTCTTGTTTCAACAGAATACATTTATCTGCACAATGGAAACATTTCAACAGCTAAGTTTTTTTAATGACAAACTTTTCAATGTTTTTGAAGTAATAACAGAATTTAAATTTATCACATTCAAAGGCATGACCACAGTTGATGAGTGGAAAAAAATTTTGTCACAAAAGTACAGGAGTTATGCAGGCAAAGAACTGAATATGGTGCTAAATAGTAGGTGAGAAAATACACCAAGTTTTTAAATTTTTTTCCCTCCATCGATGAAGTAGATTAAAATACTTGTTTATCCCATATAACCAAACATATACAAATTGTTGGTATCAGTTATATTAGTTCCGTCTAAGAACCTGGAGAACCGATAAACTTAAGAAAGAACCGTATCATCCCCAACCAAAATGTAGAATGACCTCGGAAATAAGACTACTCCAACATTTTTACTTTTATTTACAGACATTTAATTCCTAGTCACAAATTTTCTGTGCTTGTAATTTAGCAGAAACACAATTATGAAGTTTCCCATTTAAAAAGTTTCCTCCTTAAGTTCACTAATTTTACACCTTGTCTATATATAAATGTATAATATTACCTTTTAATAAGTTTTCCTGGTTAATAAAAATGTTTTTTTGTCCCACTAGAAATGTTTTAACAGGGAATTTACTGTACAGGTATTTGTCATGTTTAACTAAAATAAAACAATGCAAATGGGAATATTACAGAAAACATTCATGATACAGTAGAACCCTGTTATAAAGTTCTCAAGAGAACCAAGAAGTGTTGTAAAAAAAGAAAATACAAATGAACAATCCACTCTAATTTTTTCCGATATTCACACTCAAACTTAATTAAAACCGTATTTAAACACCTGTTTTGAAAATAACCTCCACAAAAATAGCAGCAGACGTAACGGAAGTATTATCCATAAAGCATTGATAAAGTGCAGTGCATAGAGTTTCCTTAATTTTGCGTTGCCTTTTTCATACTTTCCGGGCATATTTATTAGAGTTACATTTATACATAATGTATTCGTAATTTTCATGAAAAACTATTCAAATGAAAAATTGTAAGTGTTGTTGGCAATGTCGCATCGCGAATCGGTTTCTCGAAAATATGGCACCGCTGTTTCTTGTCATTACTAACATGGCTGCCGCTGTAAACACTGCAATTGTTTGTTTTAACGTCTAATAAAATTATACAATACATATTACATTGTAAATATGTACTGTATTTCCACATTATTAAAGTTTTTTTAAAAATATTTTGTGCTCTCTAAATACATGATTTGTAGTCTGAGATTTCTATTGTTATTGATTATTTTTTGTTACCAAGCATGAGTTAAGTGCGACATCCTGACAAAATCAAGAACAGGCTATTTCAAGTGGTAAATTACATAAATAGGACTAAACGCAGGGCAGTGAGACGTAAGCAAAAACAATGTGTACTGAAAATTTATTTCATTTGCGTCATCTATTAGTATTACTTGTGCATGTGTACATAATTTACTGTATACCGACTTTGTATGCCACGGCGACTACAGTTGACACTTATACTTTTTAGATAATGCTGTGTTGGTTAATGATTGGAGCATGTAATTTTCGACGATGCTACAAAATTTTTTGCTCAATCGATGTAGCAAAAATTAAATTTTGAGTTTGGCAAAAACTGAATTTTTTTTAGCATTATTTACATAGGAATTTTGTCTGGACAACAGAACATGTTCTGTGGACGCTGACTTTCTGTCCAAACGCGCTCGATGGTTTGAGTTTCCACTGTACTACAACTAAAATGCATTCCTAATTATACTGCAATAACGTGTTTTTAAGACTTTGTTAAGTGGCTTGTACTGCAATAAAACACATGTCAAATCAAACCACTGATCATCACTTGCTACCACTTTAGCAAAAACAATGGCCCTGAAAATTTTTAGTATACAAAAATAAGACGAAACTCTCAGTTTTTTTGGAATAAAAAATTGTAACAAAACACACCAGTAGTCTCATTGGGTGAATGTGGTACTTTAACTCACTATGTTAGTACAGTTGTAGGAATATTCGGTATATTCCAACAAAAATTAAAAATGACAACTTTCATTTTTGTTTTGGTACGAATTTTGGGTGATTAATGAAGGTTCCTTCCCTTCATTTACTGCAGCAGCAAAGAAAATGTTTGCCAGTAAACCATCTTGTCTTTATTATGTTGTACCTGAAATAACTACATAAAAAGATAATCTGAATGTAGGCAAGACCTCCTGTGGTAAATACTCCACATCCTTGATTTTTTTTTTTGGTTTGATTTTGTAACAAATTTGTAATAGTGAATGACTTGATAAAATGTTATAAAAATTTGTTAATCCTTCATCAAAGCTAAACTCTCATGACATTATTTTTCATTGTTGTTTCAGTTTCACGGAAGTTCATACCATATCTATCGTTTTCGTTTCGTGAGAAAAAAAGTTACATTCGCACAACCCTACATGTTAGAATTAGAATTTCGAAGTGAAGAACAAAACAGTCTGCTACAAGTGATTAAAAATTGCTGTGAAGCAAAGAAGCGCTGTAACCACCATGACACTGAACAAAGTGGAATAGAATGTACACAACAGCTGAGTACTCACCTGCGAGAGATCTATGAAGTGCTCGGATTCACGGGCAATCTTGGACCTGAAGGTGGTGCCATCGTCGGGGCTGAGCGCGTAGCAGAACACATCCACCTTGCCGCGGTCGTGCAGGCCCGGGATGGATTGCATGAGATGCGACGTGGGGTGGTTCCCAAAGTCCGACGACACGTAGCCTATCCGCAACCGTCCGCTCAGCTCTTTAGGGTATTTGTACGGAGGCTTGTGGAGTACGTGGATCTGTGGGAATTAGCAAGGCACATACATTCTCTGTATTTACACAACTTGTTTAAAGCCACCAAGAACCTAACCTATACGCTAGAACATGGCTACTTAATTAGTTTTCCCACCACGCCATTTGCAAACACATAACTGGAATGCTCGACCTGCAAAAGTAAATTATTGCAAAGTCAAAGCTCGTACATTGTTTATTTACGTGAAGATGCAATTAATGAAATAATACATAATTTTATTACAAATGTCACACTAGTGATAGTCACAGCTGATGCTTAAGTTAGGTAATTGTATTCTTAAGCAATTATTTAAACAAACTAATTCCGATAGAATGTTTGTTAGCGGGCCACCATCAAGCCACTAATTGATTAGCCGTGCATTAGAATATTCAAACATGAAAAACTGAGAAAAGACGAAACAAAGCAATATCATGGTTGCTAAGTGCTTAGGTTTAGGATGACCTCATTCCTAAATAAACTGGCTTCAACAAGCTGAAAAAGAGAGCATATTCAAGAAAAGAATTTTTAACTACAGGTAATACTCTTGTTTCCACTTAAGACTGCAAGGCTTAAATACCACCCTCCTGAAACAGAATCAGTCAGGAAGGTAGGTTTGGCCATCAAAATACAATGATTTTACGCCCTAACTATTTTAGAGGGGCAAAGGGGGACCTATAACAGATGGGAGAGAGGATGGAGAGAGAAGCAAGAGATGCAGAAGGGAGAAAGGGTGAAGAGGGGAGGGAGAAATGGGGGATGGAGTGGAAAAGCAGCAGGGAGGAGGGGGGTGGTAAAGATGGAAAAGGGGGTTGGCGATGGGGATTGTTCAGAGGGGGGAGGGAGACAGAGGAGGTTAAGAGCTGAGAAGTTTTGGTCGGCGCTTGAAAGCAACATCCTGAGCGATGGTGAGGTAGAAATGCAGTGGGGGTGGAGCTGTTACGGAGGGTGGGAGAAACCGAGTGCCCCAAGAAAACATGAAGGCAAAAGGCAACGTCTGCCATGTTTCCTTAGAGGGGGAATTGGTTTATATTTGACACAGTATGCACAACCTAAAACGTGTGTTAAAAGGTTAAAACTAGCGAAGATGCAGCAGCGGGTTGTACCTTCTCCAGACAGAGGTTGGCGTGGCGCGCAGCGATGGCCTTGCGGAACTGGTGCGACAGAGGGTACAGCATGGAGTGGTGTGGATGCACGGACGGCAGCCTGTTCTTGTCCAGCTGCTCTGCCACGATGCTGACGAGCTTCTTCATGCGAGCGTCGTAGTCCGTCCAGTCGCACACTATCTGCAGGCAGTGCGCCAGGTTGCAGTACGCGTCCGGGAAGTCTGGCTTCAGCTTCAGGGCTGTGCGGTACGACTGGATTGCTTCCGGAATGTTACCAGAGTCCTGAAACAGAAATACTTTGAAAATAATTTACAACAAAAATTTAGTGAACAGTGTAAACTGCACTCTTAGCGACACTCAATAATTTATGGCAGCACATCTCCTTTAACTGACTTTTTGCCATCCATACTTCACGTGTGAAATATTGTGGATGCGAGTAATGAAATGTACTGCAAATGTGGACTAAAGTAGAGCCTTACTTTTATCAAGTGTCATGGTTCCAGAAAATACTTCATAAAATTGGCACAGACTGAATTTGAATTTTACTAATCTCAAAATTGTGGTAAAATAATTTTGTGTGTGTAATGTGTATGTTTTTTTTATTATCTCCGGTGCAAAAATATTTTATTTTATCCAATAGAAAGATGTTTTCCTAATTAAATGATACCCCACCCCACAATCTTCAGCAAAGTCCATTTTCAATGGTGAAATCAAAGGTTTTAGTTAAAATATATAAATTTATTTTATTGTTTGGATGTCTTAAGATTAAAATAATACCCCAGTAGTTAATGAACAAGACCAATCTGTGTTCTGAAGTGCGTTTACCACCATGTGGAGATGTAAACAAAAGCACATTCTATGTCTCTCTCTTTCAAATTGTATTATGTTACAGTAGAAACAAAGCGAGGAAGCCAAGTAAACTGGTTTTATTATTGAGCCAAATTTCATTGAAACAATTTAACTTGGATCGAGTTTCAACCTGAGCCAAACAGTAGGTTTGACTTGATTTGGCTTGAGTTTTTGAACCCGCACAACACTAGTTTTAATGTTGCACACTTCAGTACAATCTTAATACAAAGTAAAGAAGCGCGCTTAAAATGTTATAATTAATCCGTACTGAAAAATCACTTTATACTGAAGATTTATCTAGTAATATTTCATTTCTTAGAGATTTGGAAAATTTATTTAAAAGTAAAAAAGTACAGTGAAATTCTCTGTAAGAAGTTTCCCACTTAATAAGTTCATTAATTTTTACTTTGTTTATATATGCAGGTATTTCCAGTCGCTTCAGGAATGTCTCAACAGAGTTTGACTGCGCCTCACCTTGTGTATGGAGGCTAGGTTGCTGTGCGCGTCGGCGAACGCTGGATTGATCTGTATGGCCCTGGTGTAGCACTGCAAGGCTCCCTGGATGTCCTGCATCTCCTTCAGGGTGTTGCCCATGTTGCTGTACGCATCTGCAAACGTCGGCTGGATCCTGTCGCAAACACCCCAGCACCGTCAACACTCCACACAGCACGACCATACCCGCATCACCCTTCTGCCGAAAACAACCAATCATCGTTGACGAATTTACTTTCAACTACGGTTAAGTACTTAGTGTCCCACAAGTCATGGCCTGGTTTAATGTGTATTCAAATACTCGTAAAACAAAACTGAACGAGAATACAACTGGCAAAGTATTTCCAGTGTTGGAAACACATGCTGTATCCACCTTTCACTTGACACCTGTACAGTAAAGCTATATGCTATTCTGTAAAATATTATTTATAACCTGCAACATTTGGGACATACTGTCATTTAGAACACATTCTAATGTCTACTTGATAATTCTACAAAAAAACACCTTTCTTTAATGCTTGGACGACAGGTAAATACTTATTTTAGCTTCTCGGGCAAGAGAACAGCAACTGAAAACTGAAGTGATGTCCCCAGTCTGCCATACACAACACAGTAAACATTTCCTAACAAATATTTAATGCAAAGTTCTTGTGGGATGAAAACACAAGCTATCTAGTCACAAATATTTTGTAGATTTCTTGTGAAAAACATATTTTTTGTATGCTGATTACATTTTTTGTAGGATGTACAAAAAATGATTTAGTCGACATCATTTCTACAAATGGGTACAAGACGACTGTGATACACAGACAAGATTTTCAGTAATACACGAGACTGTAAGACTCTTGGTCGAAGAAGCACTCTTTAATGAGATAGAAAAATTCTAGAGAGCACAACTCAATTTCCTATTTAGGAACCAAGAAGTGAATCTGATATGCGGAATCAAGACCACACACTGAAGATTTGTCCCTAGAAGACTTATTCAAACATACGTTAAAGGTACTAAATGTTATTTGTAACGCCGTTGTTCTTCATCCCAGACTAGAGCAGTAGTTTGTTATATGACTGACTGATGCTACACTTTGTAGAAGTTCCACAGGTTGTCCCGGGAAGTAGCGAGAAGCGACGTGACCCACCTGATGGCCTCCTTGTAGTGCATGAGGGCCTCGTTGAGCTTGCCCTGCTGCTGCAACACGGAGGCGAGGTTGGAGTGGGCCGCGGCAAACTCCGGGAACACCTCGAGCGCCTTCAGGTATAGCCGCGTTGCCTCCTCGATGAAGCCCTGTTCCCGCTTGATGTTGGCCAGGTTGTTGAGCGAGTCTGCGTGCGTGGGGCACAGACGCAGGGCCGTGTTGTAGCATTCCTCTGCCTCCGACACCTGCACCACAGAGACGGCCTGTCTCACCAACACAGTCCACCAATGGGTACACACAACATTATACCAACTGTGACAAAAAACAAATCACACCAAAATGTACAACAATACACCACATAGCACTAAGTTAAGGCATGAAATAAAATAACATCAGGAAAATTCTTATTTTATCACAACAATCAATTTCTGGTGTTTCTTCTAACAAATTACATTCAGAATATTTTTGTACGACACAGACCAAAGAGAATGCACATTATCAGAAAAATTCAGCATTTGCACCAGAACATGTTAATACCTAAAAAGTAATAACGTTTCTTTGTTATATTTTTCAAAACATCTACTTAATCTGGTTTGCATAGCTTTTTTTAAATGCAATGTATTACAAATTTTTTACGCATGTGTGTTTAAATATGCATTTTTATTAATTATATAGAGCATTTACAAGAATGAAGGAAAAGTAACACAGGAGCTCTAAAGTTCTTAAAACAAAACTGGGTTAAAAATAAAACCACAAAACCTTGTCCCTAGTGATGGGTCAATGAGGTGATGTCAGTATCTCAGCTGGACCACAGGATGATCTCAGAGGGCCTGAGTGAGGACGTGGGAGGGCATTACAGGCGCCCAAGTGAGCCAGCCTTGTGTCTGGTCAGCTGTGACCTCGGTCAGGGTGTGCCTGAGCACGTCTCAGTCCTTAGTTGTCGGGTCCTTCACACGGGTCAAGTGGTCAGAAGGCATGTACTCTGTCACCTACGGAGGGGAAGATGGCAGCTGTGGGATAATGCCATCCCCACCTAGGCAACGTTGGAGCAATGATAACTCCAGTGCAAACTGAAGGCAAAACGGTGGTTTGCCGTTGCCTTCTACAGTAGTGCAGTTAGTTAAAAAGCAAACATTAGTAGCATGGGTGTTGAGGAATCCAGTGCAAATGTTACATTTTTAGTCAGCTGCATAAGGTGCTCGCACCTGTTTATGACGACATGTAGCTAGTTCGACAATCTGCAACTGGTTCCCTACTTTCACTGTACTAGCTGTGGACAGTTTCTGCCGTGTACACAAACGGAAACACTTCCCCCCCCCACCCCACACAAACTTTGTGTCTTATTAATACTTCCACTTTTGTGACAAAAGGCTATCAGGGTAGGGACCTTGCACATTTATCAGATCAAAAACCTAAAGTGATGCGTATCACTCGTTTTAACATAATTCAAACTCAAAACTTAGCGAGCTTCCACCAACACCTTCGCAATAGAAACATAGCAGTCTCCAATTAAAACACACACACGCCCACACACAAGTCACGTAAAGAAATGAGTTGGGAACACTAGAATAACATATGAATAAAAACTTCACAATGTGACAATTTTTTTGCCAAATTTGCGACATTCATGAGGTACATAACAATTACATATCATCATACATTATAGGCTACTCACGGTAAAGTGAGCACTTTTTAAGACCCTGCTATTTTTTTTGTTTCAGCAAATTTTTAATGTAAACATTACCATGTAACTAATAAAACACAGTGCATAGGTTTCACCACTATCAAAAATTACCATCAGAGATTGCACCGATATATATTTATTAGTGGTTAATGCCTGTTGCGAGGACGTTGACCAAGTGCTCACTTTACCATAACCGTGTCCGAATTAGTTGGTATTTAGGATTTTGGGAATTTAGGGAGTTGAAATTCCAATGATAATGATCAGTGCTCCAGGAACTGCGTTACTGAATGTTTCGACGTTTCTTTGTTTCCTAGGCAACTAAACGAAAAAAGAAAATNCAGTGCTCCAGGAACTGCGTTACTGAATGTTTCGACGTTTCTTTGTTTCCTAGGCAACTAAACGAAAAAAGAAAATCACAAGTACTTTCTCTCCAAATATTATAAAATTGTTTCATTTACTCTCCCGTTAGCAAAACCTCAATTTTAAAAAATAGGTAATGTAAATTAATAAAATCAACAACATTATGCATTTGTGATTCATCAATACGTTTTCCTTCTTTGTTTTTTGTTTAGGTATGCATAATTTGCTTTATAAAAGTAAGTAAATTAAATGTAAACAATAGCAGATGCTTTTGCGGAGATATTTGGGGCTTATTTAGTGTGGTCCTCCAGTCCAGTAAATTTCAACCATAAATCCCCAAATATTTAGGACCTAAACTGGGCCACGTGGTCAGTTTAGGAACCTAAATAGTGGTCTCCTGGTGGTTTCGGACACGGCTCAGGTACGGCCTATACCAAACACTGCAATACTGACCTGTCCTTTTTCCTTGAGAGCATTTGCCAGGTTGCAATAGGCGTCTGGGAAGTTAGGCTGCAGCTCAATAGCGCGCCGGTACGTATCAATAGCAAGGTCAATAAGACTGCAACAAACACCAACACCCACCATTAACATCCTTCAGTTTACTGAATGGTTTTACCTACTTACGATAGATAACGAGACTCACCCCTGCTCGTAGTAGACGCAGGCGAGGTTGCCGTGGACAACTGCATTGTTAGGGCTCAGGTTGAGCGCCCTCAGGTAGGCTGCTACCGCCCTGCAGAAGAAAACCACACCTCAGTGTTGTTCACAAACAGCAAGTATCTTCCTATCACAGTGTCTAGGCTAACCATTACTCATTACTTCACAAACTGCTGACTTACCTCTGCTTGTTCTTATATTCACTTTGTTTATTCTCTCAATTAAGTGTGCACCTCTAAATACACAACTACAGAGAAACCTCTTTAATAAAAACCTCAAGGGATCTGGATTATTTTTAGTCTGTAATAGCGAGGTATGTATTAAGAGGTGTTTGCGATGGTTGTTTATTATATATATAAATACAATTGAAATATATTGACTAATTCCACATTCTGGAAAATTAAGACAATCTTCACCAAAAATCGTAATAAAAATTAATAAATATATTTTTTAAGCACACTGTTTAACATTAAAACCCTATCTGACTCCAAAGGGAAAGAAGACAACTTTGTACTAAACGAGGTTTCTATTAAGTACGTTACACTTCCACATACACCATACTTGAAATAAGGGGCAAAGAGGGCGCTACATACTTATTTAAAGCAGTGCTTGCAATCCCAATAATTTGAATCCCACCACAAATCAAAATAACAAAAAATTGTATGTCATTCAGACAGCAGCACTCCAAACTAATCAAGAAGAAATATTCACACGATTCAAGACTCTTTCACGGCCATCAGCCAAACACGGTTCCCACCACAAATTCAAAATTACTGCACAAAGTTGGTATACATTCCTCCGTCAATAGTAATGTAGAAAAAAATCATCTATGCTCCCCATAACGAATTTAAACAACATATAATATACCTAGTAGCTTGTAACTGGAAGCCGCCAAGACTACAGTACTCAAGACTATACACTATTCACGGTAAAGTGAGCACTTTTGAAAACCCTCTCATTTGAAATAATAGTCTATAAATATATCTCATTGTAGCCTTAGAAAACTTCCAAGTGCTGTGGAATATACGCACTGTGTTTATTACTTACATGGCAATATTTATTTCATAAGGTGATCCAAGGATACAAAATGGCTGAAAGAAAAAAGTAACTAGGGCTTCAGAAGTGCTCACTTTACAGTGAACAGACTACACAGTACTGTAACATCACCCACAATAAAAACGACTGAGTATTGTGCGTAATAAGATTTTAATACAAGAACAAAGAACATTAACCCATTTTATAGTTCACACATAAAATTCCAGCTCAATAAGATACATAATTCTGACCATCTCAGCACAGAGTTCACAAAAGACTTGAAATGGCAAGGGAAAGTAGCTGAATGAGCAGTGTTACCTAGGGAACCACAAACTACATGGGCATGTGTGCTCTCCCGTATGTAAGGAAAACCAAGACGTATTAAGATCCACAACTGCAAAACTCAATTCATCAATGCAAAGATATCAGTTTTCTCTGCTGCANGTGAAAGTAGCTGAATGAGCGGTGTTACTTAGGGAACCACAAACTACATGGGCATTTGTGTCAAAGATGACACTTTTGCCTACATAAAGTCCAATTAAAGCCCTCTCCCGTATGTAAGAAAAACCAAGACGTATTAAGATCCACAACTGCAAAACTCAATTCATCAATGCAAAGATATCAGTTTTCTCTGCTGCACATAAAAATAAATAACAAAATTGTCATCTATTATTTTATACAAAGCTGTAATATTTTATTTCTTAAACGATGCAAAAGCATCCATCTACTTTTGCATGAGAAATATGGTTATTACATTTCACATATGTATGCTAAATAAGCACTGGTGTTATGACAAACCGTACGTTCGGAGCCTGCCTGCGTTGTTTCGTAAGAGGAATAGGAAAAAAAAATAACACCAAGATACACCTGCAATTTCATCCACTGGCTTCCATCACATGTCTAATATTATACTGTAGCAGGAACTCTACTACTGAAATTGGATGTCAAAACCTATGAAGCAATCACGCGTGTGACCTTGTGTAGATTAATAAAATTGTTACTAGACATTTGCCTGAAATGACGAGGCCATACAAGTTCTATGTTCACACATTACACTGTGCGCTCCTCTTCACATTAGAAAAGTAAAAAAAGCTCTGATTGGCTGCGTTGAATTCCCACAAGATACTCAATTCTCCCTTAAAGATACTAAATGCTTAGCACAGTTTATTCACTGTCTGCACTCAAAGACATACAGGTGTAAGAAAGCCTATGCAATTTCAAGGGATATTTTGTTTGGACTTGTGCCCAATGCTGAAGCAGTTTGTAACAGTGAAACAGGCTACAATGACAGTGCACAGCCCATGTACACAGATATCTGGGTTAGTGTGTTTGTAACCATAAATATTTTGCGTGTACACAAAATGTCTGCATACTAATATAAATGACACTTCACACTAGAGTTGAACAAAACTACTACCATGCCAACACTATTCTGAAGCTCTTCGACAAGGCTAGAAACTACATATTCATTTGACTAGTCTCAAGTTTCAAGAGGTACTTCTTTGTTATAGCCGGAAATGAATGACTGTGAGCGTAACTGAAGTGGACAAAGGGAAAATACTCCACACAAACAGAGTCTAAATTCTTGTGTTTGTTCTGATTACATATCTACAAGATATTCTGACAAAAAACAGGATTTGCACAAGAAGTTCTTCGCCAAATCTGTAGAGTTTTTAAAAGTAATAACTTGACACGAGGTGTGAACTATTAGTAATTCTCCAAATGTATAAAAATTCTTTACTAGTTGTAATGACTATTCTGGATGAACTACAGCCAGTTACGTATTGCATGAACAACACACTACCTATTTCCTTAACCTCTTATTTGGACCACGTATCCGTAACACCTAAACGAGGCATCAAATCTAGCCTGGCAGTTAAGATTCGCTGCTGGCGATGCTTACAAGCATCAGAAAGCATGCAGGCATTATCACCTGAACTCAATGTGGCTGACCCTAGCAAGCCCTTTTTATCTAATGCCCTCTAGGGTTCAGAAATTATATTACAATTCAATATTAAGAAAGTACAGAACAATAACTGAGATTTCACAACAATTTTAGCTTTAAGCTCCAGCAGTGAATTTATTTAAGCTAGTGTTTTGAATACTTGGAATTTTCAATAACCATGTTTTTTATTACTCAAAAAACTAATGCTAGATGAAAACAATTTTTTAGTAAAGAATTATTTTTTATTATAACTGAATGCAACTTATTAAATTTGAATTCAATACCAACACAGCTTAGTAACTCTGCAATTTTTCACAACTTTAAGGATTATAATGTTATTTCACACCCATTAGCGGTTAATATGTAGAAGTATACAAATTTTCTCAACACAGGAAGGTCATGTTTTGGAAACAGGCCACTAGCATTGGTTGTGATTTGTTTGAAGATCTGGACTAGACAAACTATGCTTACAGATATTTTAAAATTTTATTTTCCATCTGAGGCAATTGCTAACATTACAACTTCATTTATTTTGTACTGCAAGCTGGTGACTTAGGATTTTCCACTCTTATTTACATTTCCTTCCATTTCAAAGACACTATTTGTAATGCTCAGTGGTCCATTTGGCACCACCCAAAGCCACCCCAAATCAACACAAAGTGACCCCCGCAAAATATGTTTGCAATTTGTGAAACTGGAATTAAAATGAGAAATAATTTCACAAGAGCTCAGCCTTATCCAACATTCAACGAAAATGTAAATTTTTTATCAATTTGTACAGTGCGTATTGTAAAGGAACATACTCGCACTTAATAAAATTCAATTTAAAATATTAAATAAATCTTTCTTAATACAATCAAAGATTTTGCAATACAATAGGCACTTCTAAAAAACTTTTTTAAACACAAAAAAGTGACTTAAGTGGATTGCATAAAAAACATTGGAGGCAAACACACTAAATATTCATTAAGTTGAAAATTTTCATTTCATTTTAGACTTCTAGCAACCAGTTTTCTTACCAAAATTGAAAATGGAGTCTGGTTTCCAGTTATTTATTGGTATATTGAACATTCACACAAACCTGCAACTAACACCAAAACTACTGTGAGCCCAACTCTGTTGCTCGCATATTTGAGGATAATTAAGTATCAGGGGCGAATATTAGCATGTTCTAACTGTTTCCTAAGGGGAAGGAAAAGGGGGAAATTTGCACGAGTTCTTACAAATTTATTATCTACAAATATGTTACAGCTTTCCACGTGACTATTTTACTGCCTAACCAGATCGTAACCATTTTTGTATTTTTATAACCAATTTAGAAGAAGTGAGCTGCAAGTGCCAAACAGTTTATTGGCGTAATGCCCTACGCAGTTCCTAATGGGCGGTCGTTTGCGTACCTCTTGATGCAGCACTTGAGCCAACTGAAGCAGCAAGTCCTGCCCTCGGTCGCCTCCCAGTCGGACGCTCCAGACAGAGGTCTGTTGGGGAGGATCGTGATGATGGTATACACAATAATGCACTGATAATCCATTGCAGAAACGTCATGGCTTCCTCGACACTTGTTCAACACTCGCTCAGCCTTGATCCGACGGCTATCTCCGCACTCGCCATGATACACCTCACGTTCTGCATGCTATGTCCGGATGTCCGTATCGCAAGTTGTGTCGGTTATCAAAAACAGTTTCTGATTTCGAGACAGTTGAACACCAACCTTCCAAACTAATACAGAGAATTATAATTTCAGCTGCAAAACACTTTTATTACAATAAATGTAATAAAAAGGGTTTTTAAAACTTCTCTTCAACCCTGATAAGGTACATAGAGCAAAATAACTACCCCTGAAGCTGACACCCCCAGGAATGGTAACAGTGAAAACGGTTAGAACAAATGAAAAAAAAAGTCCTGCTGCTCATAACTTGGACGAGTTTTAAAATATATGCTATGATATTGGCAAGTTCAAGAACACATCATCATACTTGTTACACAGATATGATTTACACTCAATGTCAAATCACAAGAGGGCAAGATACTAACTTGCTAATCATTACTAGCTACCCCTTCAGTAGTCCTGCAGGATTTTGCAGTTACTTTACAAAATAGAAAAAAGGCTGAAGAAATTTCTACTAATTATGACATGATAAAAATACGCCTTCAAAGCACCTTGCTTCAAAATAGACAGTGCTTCTAACGGTATGCTGGCAATTTCATCTTCCTACAAAGATGGAATAAATTAAAATAACAGAAAGATTCACGAGATGGCTTTTTAGCAAGAATCTAGAATCTAATATTAATGTTCTTATTAAATACATTAATAATATTTTATTTTATCTCAATTCCCTGGTTCTAGCCACCCCGTGAAAATTCACACAACTAATTAAATATAGGATATAATTTATTATAAGATGCATGAAAAATAAAGTGACTATCTGCTAGCGCACACATGCCATAAAAGCAGAATGAGACAAACCGTGTTTATGCTCAAAGGGGGACACGCAATAATTATGACCAGGTATACATGTTATGAACAAAGTAAGTTTTTGTAATAGTTATGGTAGTAAAAAAATTAACCAAACTTTTTTTTTGAGAAAATCGGGAGTAATAAACAGGAAGGAAAAAATTAAACCGTCGTAAACACGTAACAGCAGGAAGATTATTCTGAGGGAATGAGAAAAATCTGTGCCACCAGTCTAGCAGAGCAGTGTGACCAGTATTGTAACCTGAAGGAGAGGATTTTTGCAAAACTATGGAAAACTGTGAACACATTTCATGCTAGAAAAGTTGCGTGAATACTGCGGGGTGAGCACGCACGGCAACTTTGGCACCATATGATTAGCGTTACGTAAACACCCGTTATTATCTACGGTAGTAAACATACTGCAGTAATTCATAACCATGGTTAGTTTCCAGTTAGACGAAAAGCATCTGCAAAGTTTCCTAATTAGGAGGCTCCATTAAAAAAAAAAAATACTCTGGGTTCAGTTCATGATGGAGCAAATTTTCTCCTGCAGCTGATGTGTCAGTATAGACCTCAGACTCATTTGCATTTGTCGGAGTTATCGCTAATGCGACGGAACTACACACCACCGACCTCATAGCAGCTGCCCTACACATGACCTAATTACCTGACGCCAGCAGGAGTGTCTTATATTAGGGGATTGATCAAGAGTCCTACAACACTCACCTTTACAAATACAACACTTAACTGCTAATACTGTGAAACGCACAGGGCTGTAACGATATTTGTGGAAGGCGACGACGAGTCGGGTTTAAAATGGCCGGCCCCGTTACGGTGGGCGAGAGCACCCGCAATTGACGGTTCCCTTCTGTTTACAAACTCAGGCACACGAGTTAAAAAAAAAGGCCGACGACACGCGGTTACGCACATGAAAAGACGGTAAAAAAATTGTGACTTGTAAATAGTTCTGTACACTGTGTTATGTGCGAGCGGCTTGTTGTGGAGGTGAGATTGAGCAATCGACGAGATGTTGGTGAGGCTGAGAACGCAGTCTTTTGGTTGCCGTGAGAGACGGAAGGGAGACAGTGAGAGTGTAGGAACTAACGCTACTAGCAACTACGAAGAGAGAGAGAAACAAGTGTTCAGCCCGTGGCAGCGCGGAGACGACTGAGGACTGGCCCGCCCGCCCGGCCGGGGATGCGCTGCTGCTCAGGCGGTGGAGGGGAGGGAGCCTGTTGCCATGGCGATCACCCCCTCCCGCCGGCCGGCCCTGCCTCGTGAGGGGGGGAGCCGGCTTCGATCACCGGGGGAGACACCCTCGTCTACTGCGCAGAAGGACGCAGCTAGATGTCGCTAACCAACAACCCTACTTTCTCCTCACACAGTCCACTAAGGACTATAATAAAAGACTTTTCATGTTTAACTGAGAACTTTCGCCTTACGCAAAATCCCGGTGAAACTGTTGAGATTATTAGAAAAGTAAATATTTTACAAAAACCACTTAGATGCATTATAAACACAGAAAGAAAACTAAATTACTTAATTGATCATAAATGGTTAAGAAACTCACCTAACTTTTTTTAATTCGGCGTTAAACAACGGGACCACATCACCTCTATTTTAATGTTGTAAATAAATTAGAAATCAAATTCAGTCATTTTATTTTTATTAGGACCCCCCATGCCTCACGAACTCCGGCGTCTTGCAACAACATGATGTATGGATACATAACGGGCAGAGTGGATCTCAGTCAGAAGTGCTCTGTTTACCGTGAACGTATATAATAAAGCACGGAGCTATCAGCACGAGCGACAAGAGGGTTACGAGCCTAATGAAAGCCCCTTGCAGGCTGCAACCTGGCAGACATCTAAGCAGGTCGGTTGCCTGCCTCGTGCAGAGTTCCTGCCCGCGGCTACAGGAGGGCTAGCACTCGGGTATCCTCTCTCCTTCCCCAACACGTACTTAGACAATTACACACACCTTTACATTTCACCCTTACACACATACCAATGAAATGCCCCCCCCCCCGAAGATATTTAAACCTTCTTACAAGGGTTAAACAAACACAAAATAACGAACGGTACGATTCATGAAATAGCATGCAACGTGAGTGTTTTACGTAGCCTCTTATTAAACACTTTCCTAATTATTTGATATTAATTCCCTGACTCCGCGTACATTTCCCTGGCATTTGCTTGACCAGCCCATGTTATCCCTGATGCTAGTATTCCGTGAAAGCTGGTGCAAGGCCAGCCACAGCGGCCAGACGTCGTACCTGACCAATCACAGCGCAGTTTCAGAGCACCGTGGCTGCTACTAGAAACCAGTAACGACGCGCCTCCTGCTGTCGTGTGATTGGATACTACCATGGCGGCTGGTACACACTGTTCACGGTAAAGTACGCACTTATGAACCTGTGAAAATAATCACCGTCCGTTAACTGCACGTATGACACCGCTCACACTGGCATGCAGGCTGCTAGTTCACGGCGAAGTGAGGTGAGGATGGAGCAACGCCGGAATGAAACGGGAGATCCCCGAGAAAACCCGCCGACCAGCGGCATCGTCCGGCACGGGAGCGACCCCACTAGGGAACTGAACCAGGTACTTTAAAACTTTAAGTTGTGGCGAACACTAACACACCCAAAATATAAGGGACCAAATCTTATTAGCGAAATCTTTAAATACTATACTCGACCATACTCCGATAGCAAGAAAGTGAACACATCTTAAAAGCAATGTTATAATACAGCAAGCATGGCGTGGCAACTGATTTCGCTTACGTGAAAACAAAGATTTAATTTTTCTACCTTGGCTAAGTATATTTGTGCACGTGTGTGTTGGAAGAGAGAGCTGCTTGAAAGGGAGAAGAATTCCCACGCTAGGAGTGATTGTATATACAGATATAGGCAAACGTTGTTATACCTTACCACCTGCTTTTGCATTATGTGAAGTATTTTCCAATATNTTGTATATACAGATATAGGCAAACGTTGTTATACCTTACCACCTGCTTTTGCATTATGTGAAGTATTTTCCAATATATATATCACATGGATGCGTAACACAAACAAACAAGATATAACTTTTCTATTATTCCAAATGCTCTTGCAGTAATATCACGTGGGTTGTGATTACGTGCGTACAGTGTGTTCGTGCAGTGTGTATTGATCACACTGGCGTTGTCTCCTGTACTACGGCGTGTGGTGCCTGCATCACGTCACGTCACGACTATGATAGTTGCTAGCTAACGACGATCTGCAGCCTGGCGCTTCAACTGTCTTTCAGANTTGTATATACAGATATAGGCAAACGTTGTTATACCTTACCACCTGCTTTTGCATTATGTGAAGTATTTTCCAATATCTATATCACATGGATGCGTATAACTTTTCTATTATTCCAAATGCTCTTGCAGTAATATCACGTGCGTGCAGTGTGTATTGGTCACACTGGCGTAGTCTCCTGTATCACGTCACGTCACGACTATGATAGTTGCTAGCTAACGACGATCTGCAGCCTGGCGCTTCAACTGTCTTTCAGAGGCAACTTTCCCACGGAAATACGAAACGTGCGTACAATACGCTCANCCTGCATCACGTCACGTCACGACTATGATAGTTGCTAGCTAACGACGATCTGCAGCCTGGCGCTTCAACTGTCTTTCAGAGGCAACTTTCCCACGGAAATACGAAACGTGCGTACAATACGCTCATCTATCAACATTACACGCACTTTCAGACGAGGCCACTCTACGTCACGCACACTAGTAACACCATCTCGCAGGACTCCAGAGCCGTGTCTCTAAATACTCATACGCGTCAGACACATATAAAAACCTTGCTACGCGCTTTCTATTAATAAAGTGAGGGCCACATATTACAAGTCCCATAGGTACACGCTGTACGACAACACTGCACGCCAGTTCAGAGCCTAGAGGCGATGGCGCATTTGATGCGCGTGGCAGTGTCGCCCTTATCGCTTCCACGCTTCTCTGCCTCAACTCCCTATCTATACTTTACACGTTTAATGTAACTAAGCAGTGACATTCATAGCAACATTATGAACCATATTTAATACCTGTTTCTGAATTTATTAAAATTTATAAGTAGCACTGCATTTGCGATGTCAAGAAAAAACAGACCTCTCTGCGTGCGATGTATCTTCGATAATGCTCTATTACTGTTTGCATTGGATCGGTAAAGTTGTTCAAATTAACGCACAAATTAGCACAAAATCTGTCTCCCGGTATAAAAGAGTAAACATCACAGCATATACAGTCTTTGGCTCACAAAAATTGTGTGTACGACCGCTTGCACGGAAGTTTGTGAAATTACCGAAAAATCCATTATACGTAACGCAAAAGTTTTCACACGAGGTACGCTGACACCTGTCAATTAAGACGCTATAATTACTTCAGGTGAAGTACATTACATTCTGAAAAGTTGACATGCAAGGCACTAAGCATAGTAAGAACACACTAGTTTCGACAGAGAAAATAATCTTCGGCGGCCAGAGCAGAAAAAAATCTGTTGTGTAAATAATTAATTTGTCTCGAAACCTTTTATGTGTATTTCCTTTGATCAGCCGTATAAAAACCCTCGACTCCATTACATTCCATTTTTATTTACTATAAAAGTCAATCTCCCCTCCCACCTACCTGCCCACACACACGTCCGCTCTCACAAGTAGTGAGTGCGCAACTACATACGTAGTTAACACGAGGCAGGGCGGAAAGTACAGAATTTCAAAACTGTGAGAATCCGCTTTAAACTAGGCAAATAGAACGAACCATAACACCAGTCCGTCACAAATCTGCAACTTGCGAAGAAACTGCGTGCATTAAATTCGCGAAAATAAATAAAAAAAACACGTTTTGGATTTTTTATGTTTTTAATGTTCCCGATACAGTAAAACCACGTATTTCATGTACCGCTGGCTATTTCCTTAGTAGACTAGAATAAATGTAAGTTGACTCAATCGCACGACCCATGAACTTTTGTTGTGAACCACACTGTTAAATGTCATTGATACAAGTATATCAATTCCAGGAACAGGAAATAACAACTAGCATAGTAACCGAACGATTGAGCGAATTCACGGAAAATTCCGTGAAATTTACGTTAAACCGATAAACGAAGATCGTGTAATTTTTGCAAAGATGTCTGGACAATTCCCACCCGTATTTCTCCGGAATCTGACGTGAATTTGTTGTATAATCCATTCACGGTTACTTCCAACTTTTTCCAAGTCCTGCCAAAGTTATACTTTATTCCTTCTCCTCAAGCTAACAAAGATAAAATAAGTCTAGAAAATCACACCCGGGGGACGGCCTGTCGCATTCGTCCACATCACTCAGTTTAATAAATAATGTTTTGCACAAAAGCTATTTATTACTATTTACTACTAGGCATTGCCAACACACCTTTTTTCTCTCTGTTTTTGTACATATGTTATAGATGCAATATAATATATAAGTTCCATATAAACAAAATAAGATTACTTCTATGTTAACACAAGTATAGGATGCTTGTGATAAAGGACATATTCAAGAAACTACCAAGCACGTCACATGGGGAGATTTTTCAAAAGTTAGATTCAAAAAGTGCGAGGGAACCGCGAACAGATTGTAAGAGCGTAATGAACAGGATACCCCCTCATTTCTCGAGCAGATGAAGTGGTAATTTTCAATTGGAAACCCGGGCCACGTCGAGGCAAGTTCGCCCGCTGGGCGGAGGAGACTAATCTCATTTGCGGCGCCGTAATTAAGAACGTGGCTCCGCCTCCAGCCTGTCCCCGCGACGGAGATTCCCCTTCCAGACTGCACGAGCACTGCACCAACACTGCACGAGCACTGCACCAACACTGCCGCACGACACAGTGCCTAAGTGTGAAGTGCAGTCGGCGTACCGCTGCNCGAGGTACGCTGACACCTGTCAATTAAGACGCTATAATTACTTCAGGTGAAGTACATTACATTCTGAAAAGTTGACCGGCAAGGCACTACGCAAAGTAAGAACACACTAGTTTCGACAGAGAAAATAATCTTCGACAGCCACAGCCGAAAAAACTCTGTTGTGTAAATAATTAATTTATGTCTCAAACCCTTTAATCCTTTTATGTGTATTTCCTTTGGTCAGCCGTATAAAAACCCTCGACTCCATTAAATTCCATTTTTTTTACTATACGAGTCAATCTCCCCTCCCACCTACCTGCCCACACACACGTCCGCTCTCACAAGTAGTGAGTGCGTAACTATCTATATACGTAGTTAACACGAGGCAGGGCGGAAAGTACAGGATTGCGAAACTGTGCGGATCCGCTTTAAACTAGGCGAATAGAACGAAACATAACAGCAGTCCGTCACAAATCTGCAACTTGCGAAGAAACTGCGTGCATTAAATTCGCAAAAATAAATAAAAAAAACATGTTTTGGATTTTTTATGTTTTTAATGTTCCCGATACAGTAAAACCACGTATTTCATGTACCGCTGGCTATTTCCTTAGTAGACTAGAATAAATGTAAGTTGACTCAATCGCACGACCCATGAACTTTTGTTGTGAACCACACTGTTAAATGTCATTCATACAAGTATATCAATTCCAGGAACAGGAAATAACAACTAGCATAGTAACCGAACGATTGAGCAAATTCACGGGAAATTCCGTGAAATTTACGTTAAACCGATAAACGAAGTTCGCGTAATTTTTGCAAAGATGTCTGGACAATTCCCACCCGTATTTCTCCGGAATCTGACGTGAATTTGTTGTATAATCCATTCACGGTTACTTCCAACTTTTTCCAAGTCCTGCCAAAGTTATACTTTATTCCTTCTCCTCAAGCTAACAAAGATAAAATAAGTCTAGAAAATCACACCAGGGGGACGGCCTGTCGCATTCGTGCACATCACTCAGTTTAATAAATAATGTTTTGCACAAAAGCTATTTATTACTATTTACTACTAGGCATTACCAACACACATTTTTTCTCTCTGTTTTTGTACATATGTTATAGATGCAATATAATATATAAGTTCCATATAAACAAAATAAGATTACTTCTATGTTAACACAAGTATAGGATGCTTGTGATAAAGGACATATTCAAGAAACAACCACGCACGTCATACATGGGGAGATTTTTCAAAAGTTAGATTCAAAAAGTGCGAGGGAACCGCGAACAGATTGTAAGAGCGTAGTGAACAGGATACCTCCTCATTTCTCGAGCAGATGAAGTGGTAATTTTCAATTGGAAACCCGGGCCACGTCGAGGCAAGTTCGCCCGCTGGGCGGAGGAGACTAATCTCATTTGCGGCGCCGTAATTAAGAACGTGGCTCCGCCTCCAGCCTGTCCCCGCGACGGAGATTCCCCTTCCAGACTGCACGAGCACTGCACGAGCACTGCACCAACACTGCCGCACGACACAGTGCCTAAGTGTGAAGTGCAGTCGGCGTACCGCTGCACCACACTGTACGTCGCACAGAACTCGCTACAAACCACTACACACACTACCAACTCCGTCAAGTAGAGAAATCACCATTATTACCACGGTTGTTTATACGAATTACTGATACTAATGTTGACAAATATTTTTACTGCTGGATATTATCTACATTATTTTATTTTAGTTGTAAACATTATCACATTAGTGGCTGAAATGGATGTGCCCAACATCAAATTATTAAAAACTAATTTTTATTACGCACAACTACAGAAAAAATTATAACTGTCCTGATTTTTTTTTGTTGCAAAATGTGTCTTTCTGAAGCATTGGGAATGGAAAGATCCTTCATTAGTCATAGAGGGAGTATGGGACAGAGTGCTCATTATAGCTGCGCAGTAGCTACTCCAGTTCCACCGCTGAACTGCCAATAGTGCACTAAAAACGTGTACAAGATTTGAGGTTAGAACACTGTTTATGTAGGTGATTTGAGATATTTGTACAATTCTTGTTACCCAATGCAACTACAGTAGATTCTAGTTAGTCATTATGCACATAAAAGATGACTGTTAAAAATTAACACGCTTAAGAAACTCACCACCGCTTACCGCGCGACTTCAGACTTCAACAGTTTGTTAGCAATGAGGCAACAGAAGACGAAAATCTGTCTGCCTCATATCGAGTCAATGCTAGTCCATGGCAAGTTTACACGAGAACAAGGGGCAAGAAGGGGAAGGTTACACCCCTCCTCCATGCGCTCTCCTGGTCAAAATAATGCGATCACAGTTTGACCTGAGCGCTTCANAGTGGCGAACTATCTGCTTAGATTAGTCAACAGCAAGTTTAGACGAGAAAAGGTATAGGGGGATCCTGTTTTTCGCGGAAAGATTTCAGGACAAGTTGTGTTTCAAAACACCTTAGTTCAGAACCACTTTCGTGATTGGATCATTTGAATTGTTACGCGTCTTGCTTGCCTGCCTGCCCGGGAATCACGGGTGGTCAGTAACGGAGACACTTAATTCTGATTGGCTCACTCATGTAACAGACTGTCTTCACACAAAGACAAGCGGCAAACAGCCACATAATAGTCGAAGGCAAGTTTAGACGAGAACAAAGGGCAAGAAGGAAACACGGAGGGGAAGGTTACACCCCTCCTCCATGCGCTCTCCTGGTCAAAATAATGCGATCACAGTTTGACCTGAGCGCTTCAGTTATCGATCTGTTTGTCGTTCAGAGTTTCGCTCCCCATCCCACTTCCGGTTCGTTTCCCCGCAATTCACCTACGTCGCCAACACCCCCCCCCCAACGACGCTGTAGCGATGGGCATCCGCCAGTGTCTCCTATATTCCACGTGTGACGTCAGTCTCCCGGGAAACGGGCCCGCCAGCACCGTCGTCTGCTGCCTAGACGACGTCCTGGGAAGAGCGTCGAGACGCCGAGACATTAGTCCCGCTCAACAGTCAATGTCGTCCCGGTCAGAGTTCTGCTGGATAAGTATAAGAAACAGGATTGAAAAAAAAACTCTCTCTCTCTCTCTCTCTCTCTCTCTCCCCCTCCCTCCATCTCGTATCCGACTGGAACAGGACTAGTAAAACGGATTTTATTGGGTTTGAAAAAAAAAATCTGAAGAGTTGAAGGAAGTTGAGGTCAACCTTAGAAATTGGAAATACTTTGCAGTGCATAAAAGCCCTGTTTCGCTCAGGTACGTATTCAGGAATTCTGTATGAGGGAGGTCGGTAGAGGTGGGGGGTGGGGAGCAGACGAGGGCAACGTGTCCCTCTGCAACAGAGAAGGATAATAAACTTTTCCTTCATAATTAATGTAATACACTACCTGCATGGCCACTAACAGATGCTAGTTTACACATTAAAACACTACACGAAAACGAGCATTTTAAAAACAAAAATTACATGTTAAATATCTTAAATTACTATAATAAGAAGAGAGACTACACGGAAGTACAAAGCAACCTAGAGATGTGCCGATTCAAGAGCAATAGAGCAGTTGTTCTCTCAAAATTGCTGAATACACACAGAGGTGACAAAAGTCATGCTATAGCAATATGCAAATACACACATGGCAGTAGTATCGCGTACACAATGTATAAATGGGCGGTGCATTGGTAGGGCTTTCATTTGTATTCAAGTGATTCATGTGAAAAGGTTTCTGACGTGATTATGGCCGCACGACGGGAATTAACAGACTTGGAACGCGGAATGGTAGTTGGAGCTATACGCATGGGACATTACATTTCGGAAATGGTTAGGGAATTCAACATTCCGAGATCCACGGTGTCAAGAGTCTGCCGAGAATACCTAATTTCAGGCATAACCTCCCACCACGGACAACGCAGTGGCCGACCGCCTGCACTTAATGACNACACAATCATTGCGACAATATCGACACACAATCATTGCGACAATATCGACACACAATCATTGCGACAATATCGACACACAATCATTGCGACAATATCGACACACAATCATTGCGACAATATCGACACACAATCATTGCGACAATATCGACACACAATCATTGCGACAATATCGACACACAATCATTGCGACAATATCGACACACAATCATTGCGACAATATCGACACACAATCATTGCGACAATATCGACACACAATCATTGCGACAATATCGACACACAATCATTGCGACAATATCGACACACAATCATTGCGACAATATCGACACACAATCATTGCGACAATATCGACACACAATCATTGCGACAATATCGACACACAATCATTGCGACAATATCGACACACAATCATTGCGACAATATCGACACACAATCATTGCGACAATATCGACACACAATCATTGCGACAATATCGACACACAATCATTGCGACAATATCGACACACAATCATTGCGACAATATCGACACACAATCATTGCGACAATATCGACACACAATCATTGCGACAATATCGACACACAATCATTGCGACAATATCGACACACAATCATTGCGACAATATCGACACACAATCATTGCGACAATATCGACACACAATCATTGCGACAATATCGACACACAATCATTGCGACAATATCGACACACAATCATTGCGACAATATCGACACACAATCATTGCGACAATATCGACACACAATCATTGCGACAATATCGACACACAATCATTGCGACAATATCGACACACAATCATTGCGACAATATCGACACACAATCATTGCGACAATATCGACACACAATCATTGCGACAATATCGACACACAATCATTGCGACAATATCGACACACAATCATTGCGACAATATCGACACACATAACCACTCCGCCCACAAGTGCTTGCTGTAGTCTCGTGTCGCACAGTAAAGCCAGTGTGCCACCGTGCAATGCCCCGCACAAGCACGGGAGCAACATTCTGCCCGAGCCTGCGTGCGAGCAGCTATGCAAGTTCCTGTGCAATAACCTGCCACAAGACACTTGCGTTAACACACGAGAACTTGTTTCGGTTTCACTTCAACTGTACACATTTCCGCGGCTTTTTATCTACTCTAGTCTCGTTTAGTGTCTTTAATGCCGTTTCTCAAATCTAACTGAAGATTATATTCCATTTATAACTATTATGAATAACAAAAGGGAGAAGATAGGCGTGCTGGCAATGCGTAATAATAAATATTTGCTATGCAACATGTTATTAAAGTGAGTGCGCACGAATGCGGCGCATGCGTTGTCCCTTTGGTGTCGTTTTATAGACTTATTGACACGAGGCAGAGGAATAGCCTGGAAATATTATTCCAGCAGGGATTCTGGAAAGATGGACGTAACCGCGAATATGCACTATACTAGAGGCTCGCACAACAACAACGGCAAGATATCCTGCAGCCTCGCAATGTGATTAGGTTGCAAGAACTTGAGAATCGGTTCGAATGACAGTTTTGTGTATCGGCGGCACATCACCATGAGGATTCAAACAGCCACCCCTTTGGCACGGAAGTATGCAGAAGTAAACATGAAGTTGGAGACTATTCTAAATCACCTGCGATTATGGGCGGCGATAAATTCATAAACACGTAGCATCTGCAGTTTAAGAAAAATAATATTATGAATTTTTTGTGTATATTTGGAAACCATAATCCGAAAACTGGGCACAGCAGATCGACTGAAAAGTCAAACTCTGGTAAGTAAAACCTGTTTTTAGTTTTTTCATGAAATTAAAATAGTTTCACCAAATTAAGTGGACCTTATCCAAGTACCGAGATATTTCCATATTTTCGGAACTGTTTAGGTCATTTGCATAAACAATTTTAGGCCCCACGCGGATATAACTATGATACTTATATTTAACTTTCTAAACATAGTCCGGCGGAAATTGCAGTAAATTAACACTCCGCTGCCTGGGTGCTTNCCAGTTTATTATCCAAGTACCGAGATATTTCCATATTTTCGGAACTGTTTAGGTCATTTGCATAAACAATTTTAGGCCCCACGCGGATATAACTCTGATACTTATATTTAACTTTCTAAACATAGTCCGGCGGAAATTGCAGTAAATTAACACTCCGCTGCCTGGGTGCTTTGGAAATCAAAGACCGTTCTAAACCGTAACACATACGTGACTGTACAACAGTTTGCCTACTCTACGAAACCCACCATATTATTTATTTATTGCGTTCCGAGTGCCCCCAAACAGCGAATACTGTGATGACTGTTTGAAATGTTTTTTCTTTGCAATTTTGTCATTAACACACGCGTATGGGTGTNTCGCCAGAGTGAAGAGTGAGCGAGTGATTTGCGCGGCTCAACACCCGATGAGGGTGAAGCGGGGTGAGTGACCCGGCCGGGGATCGAACCCGGTTCGCCTAGGTATGAGGCGAGCAGTCTAGCCACTACACCACCGCGAGTGTCTGAATCGACATTCACGGGGTTTTTTTGTCACACTTCAAATATTCTTTTAAAGAAGAATGTTTTTTCATTAAGATAACGTTGTTATATTATATTAAAAATGAACATGAAAAAATCCGATGTAGAAAACAATCTAACATCGACGTATTCCTGAAATGTGGCGACGCTAGCGCGAAAGGGGCGGAGCAAGGCTCCAGCAGACGTCCGGCCAGAGAAGGGTCACAGGCGATGTCGCGGAATATTTATAAAGAGGCCGAGGGGAATTTGAGAGGAAGGGAAATAGCGGGCCAGAAATACTCCAGTCGCAGGCGAGAACTGGTTACCGCCGACGCCGGCTGGAGCGACGCCATGCTTGCGACATCCGCTAACTGCGGGGACGCTTGACCGAAGGACGGCGTCTTGCCTTACCAACGACGCCCGACCCACAGGCGGCACACGGGCTGCATTCTCCTCTCAGACAGCGCCGGGGGTTCAGGTGACGACGAATACCGTGCGCATAACGAACGTGTACGTGACGGCATGCAAGTAGGCGTCTTATTCAGCAGTTTTACCAACTATGCAAAGAAACATGTCGGCATAACACAAGTAGCGACATAGTTCAAAATCCGGTCCAACTACAATACCACATACAGTCCACTCTCGGTTTCTTCGGATGGCAGAAGTGGCGTGTTGCTTTTCCTGAACGAACAGTTGATTAATTTATCTCCCTGAGAAAAATACTTCAAAGCACCTCGTCAAGTTCGTGCACGTTGTGTTTGTGAACCCTACCTAGACAGGTTACGATGTAGTGATGGATCAGTGTTTCCACGGCAGTAACAAGCATACTGCGACGTGCGTCGTCGCTGTGTGTGTTAAGTGCGTGGTTGCTGCGTGGTCGGTACGCTGGGCGAGTNCAAGCATACTGCGACGTGCGTCGTCGCTGTGTGTGTTAAGTGCGTGGTTGCTGCGTGGTCGGTACGCTGGGCGAGTGCAAATACTGGACGGACGACATTCACACCTCTGTTTAATTATCACTACTTTCTAACATTGTCCTACGTGTTTGAAACACTATTGTGTTACGCGCTTACGTTTCTGCGGTTTGAATGTTTGCCACAATCCCAACAAATTACTAAGCCCTGCTAGAAAATTTCAAATAAATAAATACATAAACCTAACTTAATAAAAACTAAGTACTTATGAAAATAAATATGAGCGGAATAAAAGTTCTGGTAGGCCTATTCGTGTGCATGTTCACCTCTATCATAAATTTGTCGTTGTTACGTACAATAAATAAGCGACACGAGTTGCGTGCTTTCATTTACTGTCTCTTTCGATTAACTGGTTGCTGCTTCGTTCTAATATTTATTCCAACTGAGGCCGTCCTTTTAACGAAAAAATCCTACACGTATCAATAACAAGAGGTTAAATACTACAGTTCTTTCCCCCCCACAGTTGTAACAGGGTTAAACACAGCCGCGGCAAAATATTAACATGTTTTATGTGTAATGTACTATATCGTGTATAACCCAAATATGTTAAAAATGTAAAATCATTACCGAAAGAATTATCTTCTATATATATAGACATTGTTAAAAAGTCATAAAGCAGATCTAAATATGGTTATAGACCTAAAGTAAGAATATTCGTACGTAATGGTTTTTAAAATATGACAATTGCTTGAACTGTAAAGAGTAAACAAAGCATCTGACAGTTAAAACGTAGCAGTCACATGGCAGTGTTTATGTTTACTTGAAGCGGGATGATACGTAATGGGTAAGCATGCGTAGCAGGACTTCAGAAAAGTGTGAAGTAACCATGAATGGACTATGACGTGTTCTCCTGGGTTTGCACGTCCACACAGAACCCAGTCATTTGATTCATAGACTAAAGATGAGGCTGACAGCCTATTCGTCTTCTGCGCATGTACCCAACATTGACCCACTCAAAGGAACACAAATTTCAAAGTCACTTGGTCAACAGTGATGAACGTGTTTGTTTAAATCTTCTTTTCAAAAGACAAACACTATTATATGAATACAATACGTGCACCAATTCTAATTTAATCAGACTGCATTACAGTTTGGTTAGAGGAAGTGTAGATACATTTCAAAGCACTTGTTTACTAAACAGTGTTCTAACCTCAATACAATCCACGCCGTTTTCGCTAGACGTGTTGTCAGGTTAGCAGTTCAATGTTGGGACACGCAGACTGGTTGTGCGCAGCCAGCGAGATCCCTCTACCTCATCTTTAGTGTATGATTTGATTAATCCCACATGTTTGGTTTCACAAGAGCTGCCGCACAAGTCTTGTAACTTCAGGTCGTAAAACAAAATTGGCCCTAACGTACACGGTGACCATAAACCGCGCCATAGAGAATACCCACTTTCATTTTGATACGTACATGTTCGTGAACTGAGCTTTAGTGATGGGAGCATAGTATTTCGAGTTCTAAACGTCTAAGAATCCCATTCCTACGAGTTCTATAGATATCTAGAATGGGGGACAAAGTATTTCAATACTTTTTATCACAGTGATCTAGCAGAGTGACGGCCTCCGACGAGTGAGTGAGGAGATTTGGGCGGCTCTTAACATGAGGGTGAAGTGAGGCGAGGTGAGCATGGACCAGCGGGAGACCCCCAAGGAAACCCGCGGCATCGTCCGGCACATGCGAAAATCCGGGAGCGGCCCCGGGTCACCTAGGCGGGAGGCGAGTAGCTAGCCACTACACCACCGCGGCCCCTCCTGGAGAATGGAATAGGCTAGGTACAACTGCCATATACACCGTCTTCACAGTGTCAGCGTGTGTCTGTGTCGTAAGTATTGTTTGACATTTATAAGCCAAGCGCGACGCTTTGTTGTGGAGATCGTGCTGTACGACGCAGTTTCCACACGAGTGGGCGGTTAGTTAGTTAGTCAGTCAGTAGAGCAACAGACCCTAGGGGGCGAGGCACCGGGCGGGCCGGCTGTAAATCAATACCGACCTTGCCGACGTAACTCGTGGCGAGCGGTCAACACGCCGTGTTGACCGTCCGTCACTATCATGTAGGCACGAGTCTCCAGCTACAGGTACTCAGACATAGGCTCCGGCTAAAACTGGCTTTACTATACAAACATTAAGCGTTATAGTCTATGCGCGGTTTGTTCACGCTTTCTGAAACAAACCTTTGTAAAAATCACCCCATGTATGACGTGTTTATAGTGATTCCCTAAACAAGCGTTCTATATCTCTGTTCATGAAAGTATCTCATGTTTCGTTAACGAAGTCTTACCTATATTATATTTATTAATTTTAATCTCTCATTTATAATAAATATGAATAAAAACAGCGAGAAAACATGTGTGTTGGTAGCGCCTGGCAAGAAATAGTTCTCGTGCAAAATATTATCACAACTGAGTGCGCACGAGTGATGTGTGTTGTCCTTAAGTGTAATACCTTTCTAGACGTAGTTAAGATTAGTTTGCACGAGGCGGAGGAATATCCTGGAAGTAGAACTTTAGCAGGGCTTAATAACCGTGAATGAACTATAACTCATGCGTATGACGTGTACAGAACTGAAAATGATTCTCGGTATCGGTTTCCAAAATAACTTATTAAGTCACGTGCAGTGCTGGAATTTCCTTAAGCGTTAAAATAAATGGTTATATTTCATATCTAAGCAAAATTTGTGTGGCGGCGACCAATCAGAACAGAGCAGTCTGTATTTGTGAGGAACTGTTATTTACACTTAGGAGGTCCACTGAAATACAATTTTGGAATTCCCTGTTTTCCAGGCAGCATCTTACCATTTCCCCTGACCTATTTTCAGGAATACTGAAACCTTCTAATACGGTACCATATTTTTTCACCGCTGAAAAACAAACATGCCGTCAGTGAAATCGAATTAAATTAGATCGCAGCAGACCAAGCAAGCAGGGCCAAAATTTTATTCAGCTCATCAATATTCCTTCTAATACACGCTATCGATTACACCTGAGTGCCCATTACAAACGCACACATACTTTATTTTGCATGTATGGGCCCTGAGTTACGTGGCGAACTGTGAATCGCAAATCCCGAAGACTCAACTTCGTGTTCGAGCACTGCAATTTTCCAAATTATTTTAAATTAATTTACGCCTCTCTGTGCGATACACTTTTCCAGCTCGATCTGATCATGGTGACGTTAGTGCAAAACGGTAGCGAAACATAAAATACACTTCCTAAATGTACACGCAACTAATTTTTCTAAACAAATACGACAAAACATAATATTTCTTCGCTGTACCAGAATGCTATTATGTACTTTCTCTCTCTCTCTCGGGTTTGTTTCCGTAAAATTACCTCAAAACAGCGGCGATTTATCCTACACCCCACTGACATGTCTATAAAATCGATACGCCAGTAAAAAAAACTTACAATATGCAGTAGATAAATATCTGTAACTTAAGTTTTACAACTAAGTACCGACGGTTTCACTTTTGCGTGGGGTAATGTAGCATGGCAATGCACTTTGTTAATACAACACCGTTCCTCTTGGAAAACAGCGTATTTTGAGTTCTTAACATTATCGTACTGAAGCATCGGAAAGACAATCATCGCGAGGCATCCGAAACACAGCCATGGCACATTGCGTTGCATAATACAATTTCGCTTCGTAAACGTAGTTACGACGTGACTGTATTTAAAGACGACAACAAGTTGCACAACAGGGTCCCTCTACCACTACGCAGCCATGAAGGTGACGTATGAAAAACTAAGCGCATTCTTAAAACTGTAAATTTCGACTTTTTTGTTTAACAATTTACGTTCCTCACCACCTATTGATTGGCAAGGCTGGACTCGCAACAGTCCGTCGCAACCGTCAGTCGCCCGTCCGTCATCCGTGATGTGGGAGAAGCACGCGTCTGGCGAGAAGCCAGACCACATCATCGACTAGGAAGAGACTCGTCCAGCGACCGTCGCGTTATTACCGTTCATGACCTGTGTTCCACCGACAAAGAGAGATGCTCGTTTTTGTATTGCGCAAGCGTGATTCACAACAGGCACCCGTCAATCCTTCTGTACGGCAACATTTCAGTGCGACAACTTAACACCGCGATCTTTCTTTACTTGCAAGGTATATTTCGGTTGGAAATACATTTTCAAGAGAGAAACATTTAGGGAAATTAATTTTTTAAGAGTTAATCCTGGATTTTTGTTTACATTTCAAATTCCTGAGTTTTCATAAGTCCATATTTGACGGACAGAAAAGAAACGTTGCCCTGCGATTAGTTTAAGATGGCCGGACTGAGACGGACTTGCGGCATGCCAGTTGCACCGCGGATATACGGCAAGTAGCATGTCATCGAGTTGGTCGCCCAACCAACAGTTGTTACTCCTTCAAGGTATAACGCCAAAAGTGAAAGGAAAATAACAGGTGTACATAAGATTAACAGAAACAGGAAATGGTATGGCGAATAGCATCATTTATTGCGGACAATGCCTAGAAGTTGACTAATATTTGGTACAGTTAGAAAATTATGCATTGTTAGCCACAGAGTGACCTTAATGGTAATCATTCTATTGTCTGCAAATTAGCCAACAAAAATAATATGCTTAGTCTAGCGGTCAAGTAAAATTACAATATGTATAACGAACTTCACTTTCAAACATCACGTGGTAACATATCGAGGTGTGTTGAGAATGAGGTACAACTCATATTGTGACGTGTTAGGTAACCCCTTGAGCATGCGAGGGATGCAGTAATGGAATAGTTGTTGGGGAACAATCACGAGGTGTTAACTGGCACGACCGTTGGGAAGTTTAGGAAGACGAAGATTCGTGATATGAAAACGTTTCAACAAGTTCTTGAATCTTGTTTCTCAACGTCAGTCTGCGCGAGTCTGGTATCTTACGGAGAGGAGGGAGCAAACTTCTGAAAAACAACATACCTTCATCATCATACAACTTGGATGATTTTGATAGCATTTCATAAGTCTCATTAAAATCCGCGGAGGATCTACGCTTATTTGACTTTGATGAAATAGAGGAAGGTCCTGGGGTCGATGTGGTTTATGAAGCATCATCAACGTCTTCATTCCTTCCTATATCCTGGCCAGCATCAATTGCAGACACAGGACCAGGAGGTTCCTCTTGGTGTTGGTGTAGTACCAGCACGTGTCATCTTGCGCGAATTTCCAGAGGAAGCTTTGGGCATCACAATGTCCTTAACAAAAGAAACATGGCCACTTGCTTGCTGGAGCTGAATCTCCAGCATCCCCTGAGCGAGTGTGTGGTGTTCGTCCAAGCTCTACAACGAACTCATCTCGCAGATACTTCCATTTTTTTCTTTTTCGTAATGAAAAGAAAACGTGAGTATGTACTTCATTCAATCAGACACGAAGTGTCGTGCACTGCATAAATGTCAATGTTAAAACCATTCCGTTTCAGGTAACTCGCAACTGCATCTTCGTTTAAGGGTCTTTCGTTTTCTTTCCGAACGGGAGAATCTACAGTAGGCAAAATAATTTCCGAGAATCGTTGTTGCACTTTGGGATGTCCTGCAACCGGAACATATGCCGACACCAACGAAGGACAGATTGACTAGTGTCGCCGAGGACTAACACAATTCGGAACTTCTCTAATAATATTGGTGCAACTGATGGCAAGCACGTGCGTGTAATATGCCCAGCAAGTCCAGGCTCAGTGTTTTTCAACTATATAAAAATATTTCTCTGTGGTTTTGCACGGTGCAGCGGACGCAAATTACAAAATTGTAACAGTAGACGTAGGTGGATATGCCAGACAGAGTGATGGTGGTACATTCCACGCCTCGGACATATACAAGTTACTGATCAGTGAACAATTTGAGCTTCCAGAGTCTGCATATCTACCCGAAACAAATGTTAAGGCCCCATTTGTGTTGATTGGAGAGGAAGAATACCCTCTTCTTCCGTTTCTTCGGAAACCATATGGTGGTACCAACTTAACATTTGAAGAGGAATGTTTTAATAAACAGCCAGGAAAACTATCCAATGCACTTTCGGTTTTCTTAATTACAAATGGCAAAACGCACCGAAACTGACACTACACATGCAGATAATATTAAGTGCGTGTGTGTGTTAGATGAATAAGGGCGTGGAAGACGCCTGAGCTGTGTCGGAGACATAATAGGAGTCATGTCATGGGAAGGCCTATCAACCGGCAAACAATCAGATATATATTTACACCACGTCTTGCACGATACCCCTTGCCATACAATGAATGAATGAATGGGTAAGAAGAGGGCACTACAATACACTATAACAGTTCAATCAGATTCATGCACCAATTGTTGGTAAAACTGTGCTGCTAATCAAATTTTTTTCTGATGTGCTAAGTTAATGAAAAAAAAAAAAAAAAAAAATTAACTTTACATCTACATTCATTTCTAGCATTTCTGAAGCACAGTTCTGTCTGCATGCAATCCATCGTAACCATAGTGCAGTATACAATGAGCGCCTTCATTGCGCGTGGCAGTCGGCGCCGACTGCCTGCTTGCTTTGTGCACGCGCCTTTACCAGACTACTTTTGTGAACTACATTGTTTTCTNACAGTCGGCGCCGACTGCCTGCTTGCTTTGTGCACGCGCCTTTACCAGACTACTTTTGTGAACTACATTGTTTTCTGCTAAAGTGGCATTTCATGATGTGTGTTTTAGCTGTTTTTAATTACATTAAGTTCCTTATTTTTAATATTTGTATATGAAGATACATACATCGCTTAGTGTTGTGAAATTACTACAACTTAAACGTGAAAAATTTCTAGACGAATGATTCCTAATGGGGCCACGGTGGCTCAGCGGTTAGTCTGCTTTCTCCCCACCGGTTCGAGTTTAATCCCCTGCCGGGTCACTTCCGGATTTCAGCAAGTGGGAATCGTGCTGGTCGGCGACTCCAGTTTCCCCCGCCCTTGCATTCCGGCGCTGTTCCATTCTCACCTCACTTCACCCTCATCGGGTCTCAAGACCTCGTTGTTAAGAGCCGGCCAACTCAACTATTCCGACAGCTGTAGAATTTCGACACACTCGACAGTAGGTTTACGACATACAAAATTCCGTAACGAAGTGTCCGAAAATAAGACTATTAAGTGACTCGGTAGCGGAATGACGTAACTCCTGTAGAGGATTAATCCCAGATTATGACCAGGGGTGGGAGATGGAGGCGGAGGCCACGGCCAAGAAAGCAGTTTGATCACAGCGAGTGAAATAAATAGTTCGCGGCGGACAAAGCGACCCAGGGAAGGGGCTGGAAGCACGCCAGACTGCAGTAGCAATGCGCTGAAAGACGCGTGCAGACGACCCGCAATAAACCTTCTCCGGCTCGCGTCATCTAACTGTGGGATACGTCCAGGGGCTGCTGCACAGTGCAAGCCACTCTACAATGGAAGAAATGCACAGTAAGCGGAAGAGACTTTACAATTGGCGACGAAATACAATTCCAGACCACTTACAAACCTCACAGAGGAGTATTACTTACTTATACTCTATTCCACTTACGAAGGCAGCTTTTTACAACAGTTCTAAGAAAGAAGTGCCAGTGTTGTTGACAAGAGTTTCTTTTCGGATAGGCAATTGTTCCACCTTGTTGCAAATTACGTCGCTGCCAGATCGTTCATTGAGATCAAGAGTGCATGGATCCACTTAAGTAACTTGGACTCGTAAAATTACAGCTGTATATTTTACAAATACTATATTATTATATACAAACTTTTGTTTTTAACGGCTGAAGCAGTTGTTACTTTTTTACGGTTATTCAATAATTCCCAAGTTTGATGTCTAAAATAAAGCAGATCTTGGAGAAAAAAAAAAAAAAAGAAAAAAAAAATGATGGTGTTACAAACCACGAGGACGTATCCAATTTTGTGAGAGATACAGTTTTTAATAAACTAAAATGACAATTTGATTATTTAAACCATATTTACACTGCTATAAATATTCACTCAGCTATTAGTTACTTCCTAACCACGCGTTTAATGGTGTTGGACCCCAAACAATTAATAATTTTATTTTCGTACCAAACATTGTTTAACTTGTACACATTATATGTGATAAACTTCTCCTAGAATAACTTTTTTTTACACTATATTTTAAAAATATATCTATGTCAAATTCAAATTTTTTCTGTTTTCCTGCAGTCATAACAACCAATTCTAACTAGGCTGTACAAATTAAAAAAAAAAAAACTACAAGTAAACTAATACCAAGGGCTACCGAGAGACACATATGTAATCACCAAATAACAGTTAATACATTTAAAAAAGTTAAATATAGGCAAAAAAATTTATACAACCCTTTTTTTATACATATGGTTTGTTATTTGGCGATGGCATATGTTACGCGGTAGCCCATGGCATTAGTTTACTTCGTAATTTTTTTTTAATTTGCACAACTTAGTGTTTGTTGTTATGGCTGCAGGAAAAAAAAAGGTGTAAAAACTTTTTATTCGAGGAAAATGTCATCGCATACAATGTGTACAAGTTGAACTATTTTTGGAACCAAAATACATTATTAATGTTTTGGAGCCAAACACCCTTAACACAAGAAATTTCATCAGTAGAAATATACCGTTTCACATTAAATATATTTTAAGTATGACAACCTACAGTTATACCACGTCATGTCTTAAGAACCCCCGTAGTGAGACTGGGAGGGGTTAAATGCACCCCTCCCCCTTTGTTTCCCGACGCCCCAGATTTGACGAATCAAACTCTTAGTCATCGGACCATGGTGTGTGAAACGATCGCCAGAGCACGTTTTTCTGCAGCATCTTCAACTTCAGCCAAAATGGCGGGTTTCGACGGCAAGGAAATATTTCCCAACGATCCTCCTGGAAGGTATCCAGAAGTCATTTATAACTTCATACTCGTATTTTAAACTGAAACGTCCACGTCAGTTGCAATGTGCAGTACGCTCCACGTTGGTCCCGTTCGTGAGCGACTGCACAACAACAATAGCTGGCTGATGTATACGCAATGCTCAGCTTTCTATCGCTCAAACTACACAAAGAGAAAGAGGGAGAAGAGGAAAAGAGAGGATATACAAAGAGGCATGACAAAGGAGTGGGAGAAGAGAGAAAGGAGATAACAATCTTCCATACAAAGTGACTTTTTTCCCAAACGTCAATACTGCAAGTTAAATACTCCATTCCCTTAAACTTTTTTTATTTTGTGAAAACATAGAAAACGGTGGGGTGTCTCGACTTCACTGCTGTAGATTAACGTAAGTTCACTCCACAGTGGTCAACGCACTGTCAAAACTCCGCCAACCACGTGCAGCCAGACAACAGAGCAGCTACTTCAGTCAAGTCCACACTTCACCTGTTCCATCCACACTCACGACTGCGCGCGCGTTTCATTCTGCCTCCGCTTCCTTCACTCGCCTGGCACTCGCGCATCTTGGCATGACGTCACGCCGAAACGGCCTGGGTGAAAGTGGAGTGGAGTGGATAGATCTGGGGCGGTTCTTAACATCCGAGGCACTGAGAGTCGATAAGGGTGAAGCGAGGTTAGTATGGAGCAGCGCCGGAATGCACGGGCGGGTAAAAATGGAGGATCCCGAGAAAACGCACCGACCAGCGGCATAGTCCGGCACGATCCCACATGGCGACCCCGCCGGGAACCGAGCCCGGTTAGCCTAGGTGGGAGGCGGGTAGTCTAACCACTACACCACCGTCCCCCCCCCAAAGAGATTCGAGCCGTCTTCTAATTGGTTATTTAGTTATTTTCGATTTTGTAGAATTCGACTTTTTCAGCATTGGTAACAACACACAAAAAATGTTATAAACTGGAAAAATATATTTTAGGAAATGCAGTAAGAATACAATCCTCTAAGGGCCTACACATAATATAATTAGAAAATTTAAACCCCAGCTGTAAAATTTACAATTACAAAACACGGTTCCTAATTTCAAAGTACGTGAATGATGTAAAACCATTAATATTTGGTAGGTTGAACTAAGACGACGGGAATCGAGCAATTTAATTATTTAGTATGGTAAATTTCAAAAACTAAATACGAAACTACCAAACCCGGCATAATTTTAGTATAACACGCCGGGTAACGTGACCTTACACGAAGACACGGACTCCTGGGACACGGCGCTGTTTACTGACGACAGTAAATATAACGTATTTCATGACTATGGCAGAATATACGTGCGGGAAAGGCCCAACACTGAGCTGGAGCCCGAGAACCTGCAAGCCACTGTCAAACATGGCGGTGGTTGAGGTCTGGTCCGGGTGTGCACGTCAGCCTCGGGAGTTGGACAGCTGGTGTTTATTAAGGGAACCAAGGGCAGATTAGTGTTTTTAAACATACTGAAGAGAAATTTGAAGAAGAATGTTGGCAAGTTGGGTCTTGGTAGTATGTATTAACTTCCAGCAGGACAACACCCCAAAACGCACGTCAGAGGTTGTCCGTCTTTGGTTATTACATCAGACCCCACAAACACTTCAATCAAACCACACCCCCGTCACCAGACCTTAATCCGATAGAGCACATTTGGAGTGAACTGGAAACCAGGGGAAGAAAACTTGAAATAACCAACAAGAACACACAAAGAGGTACTCCTGCCGGAATGGTGGGACATGACAGCTGAAACAACGTAAACTCTAGTGCATTCAATGCCGAAGAGACGGAGGGCGGTCGTCCACAGTAGAGNGGTCTGGGTGTGCACGTCAGCCTCGGGAGTTGGACAGCTGGTGTTTACTGAGGGAACCATGGGCAGATTTGTACTTTTTAACATGCTGAAGAAGAATGTTGGTAAATTGTCATTACTTCCAGCAGGACAACACCCCAAAACGCACGTCAGAGGTTGTTCGTCTTTTGTTATTACATCAGACCCCACAAACACTTCAATCAAACCACACCCCCGTCACCAGACCTTAATCGGATGAGAGCACATTTGGAGTGAACTGGAAACCAGGGGAAGAAAACATGAAATAACCAGCGAGACCTGGAATGGTGGANCCAGACCTTAATCGGATGAGAGCACATTTGGAGTGAACTGGAAACCAGGGGAAGAAAACATGAAATAACCAGCGAGACCTGGAATGGTGGAACATGACAGCTGAAACAACGTAAACTCTAGTGCATTCAATGCCGAAGAGACGGAGGGCGGTCGTCCACAGTAGAGTATTAACTGACGACGTGTGTGCTGTTTCCTTTCTCGCTGTATGGTCACCTTTGTCCAGCCTCAGATGCACATATCTAGGGAATGTATTCATCTAGTTTTTTCACGGCAGTGATCTCTCTCATATGTTGATCTGTACTTTCAGTTTGCTGGATAAGGGTCCATCTGTCGCAAATTTAAATGACTGTTTTCCTAACAGCAATAAAACGTAGTGTTTTATCACCGGGCTAACGCCGTACAACCAGCTCGGGAATTTAGATCGGCGCATTTCACACCGAAGAATGAAATCGCAAATAAAATCGGGCAAGCACAGTTTTACGATCTACGCTACGACGATCAAACACAACATTCAATTCGTAATCACGACAGCTCACAAGAGACGGTGTAACATGAAACGCGTATTAAATTGTATCGATCAATAACGACCTCAATTAATCACCTCCGACCATCTTACTGAGGGCTTATANTGAAACGCGTATTAAATTGTATCGATCAATAACGACCTCAATTAATCACCTCCGACCATCTTACTGAGGGCTTATATGACAAGTTGATTTAGTCTCAGATATCGTGGGACATTTTAAAAAATCTATGCCACAGAACACGAACCTACTGGGTCACTGAATGTGATCACCAAATGGTATTTCCTAAGCATGTCTTATATGGATTATGAAGTTAAAGTACAATGTGGCAATGTAAAAACTGTTTACGGTAAAGTGAACACTTTTAAAAGACCTGCTAAAGATTTACTACTATCCTCTTCTGAATCCTTCCACCGTATGTAAAATTAACTTTGACATGGAACACAACTTCATTCTTGTGTCAGTCACGTGTAACTGTCAAATAGATTGGAATGTAAATATGTTACTAAATAACAAATTCTTACACTTCTGAGTATAAAACAAACTAAATTAAATTTACGTGCCACTTCTAATACGTCAATGCATGGAACTATTTTTCCTACCCCGTTGCCAACTTTACAAATAGCACTCCAGTCAGTGTGTCCGTTGAAATACAGGCAATGATGAACAGTGATGTTTTTTTTTTCTCTCAAACATTGATTTCAAAAGTGTTTACAGGGAACAGAGCGAGAAAAACATAAGTTGTTCTTGGCGTTACTCTTTTTCCAAATAGTTCTTGCACATCGGCAGATAAATACAGGAAACTTAACTGTGCAGTCTCATCACATGCCGTGTTTCCCTGTCGGCAAGTTTCTGCGGACGACCCAAGCCTGAACTGTTTAGATTCTGTAAATAGCTGCATTACCATTTGCACAGTCCAAGACTACATTCAAATAATCACCAGTAACACGGAGAGTTCACATATTCGTTTGAGGTGAAGCTAATCTAGAACCACACGCACGTTCGTGTTTCTGCTCCTATTGGAGCACAGTTTGTTAGACATGCCACTGGTGACTTTCGACCAATAACGAACCTTAAAGAACCTAATCTCGTGCTGCCTAGCCTGGGTTTAAACTGGAGCAACAGAGACCCGAGTACGCAGAGGATTGTGGAGTCCCGCTTATTGCCGAATGCATCCGCGAAATCTCCGGCCATCTAATAATCATGCAACATGTCATATGAATCCTGAACGCCTGCTGCAACATTTTTTCTTTTTTCGACAGCAATGTGGCCAAGAATATTCATTCAAGGTTTGGCGCGATTCATTGTTCTAAAACCGGCGACATTCTGAGACAATGCCAAGGCAGGTTCGCCGTGAAGTTGGCACCTAACACGCTACGACGACCGAGGTGAGAATGAAAAGGTTTTAACACCTATGAGGCGAGAGAGAAAGCTTAGCAAGTACGAGTAGAATTAACACCGCGCTCTCTACTCTACAACACGACCATACCCAACTTCATTCAACACATGAGCTTCTCTGTTATAATTTTACAAAGACGTTAGGGTATATAATACAAACATGAATAAATAGTTTAAATATGCAAACTTTCCATGTATTAAAATAGATGATNATGAATAAATAGTTTAAATATGCAAACTTTCCATGTATTAAAATAGATGATGACGAGGTAAAATAACGCAACAAGTACTTCATATCTAGGAGATTTCAAGCAGAGATTAGAAGAATGAGATGCGGATTGACAATCATATACACGACTAAGTTGTTCACACATCACCCCCTCCCCCGCCAATACCAGTGTAACATTTCACAGGTGGGCAAAAAATCACAACAGATTAAGGTTTTTCATACAATATTAGACACTGCAGTGCATTATACAGGGCACTCTTGACTTTATAACAGGGCCATCCAGGGGATTTAGGGGGCACGGGGAAGGCTATTTTAGGGGACCCATATTTGACGCAGTTCTAAGCCAATGTACAACATTTCTTAATAGCGAGTCGCGGGCGCATCGAATGAGGGATACAACAGCACTTCAAAACGAGCCTTTTCTAAAGAGCAAATTTTGTGTTGGGCGGGCATTTCCTCCACACTCCCTACAGCACTCTGTTAATTACAATTTTGGGGCAAAATGCCATATTTACCACCNCCCCCCCGTACTTTGTGGGCGGCCCTGCTTTAAAAGGCTGCTTTCACAAATGGTTGGCAAACCACATACACAGTGTAACATCATTTTAAAAATAAATTATGTCACCTCGGCGGAAAATACAAAACTGTAAAACAATGAGAAAACGTTAAACTGTGGCGCACACACAGAAAAGGCATTTGAAATAAGAACGCTTATATTTTGCAAATCTGTAAACTATTTTGCTAAGATTTACTTCTTCGAATGTTAAAAAAATATATTAATAAGAGTTTATTTTTAATAACAAAGATAACGTGTATTTTCAGTTTAGATTACCAACAAAGACATATTTTGCAACCAAAACCTTCAAGTAGGACAGTGATTATTATTATTATGATTGTAATCAAATATTGGTTGGACCTTCTAATATCAAATATATTTAAGAACTGTTGTAGACATTCATTTCAGTTATGAAAATGATAATTTTCGGGGATTAAATTTGTATACAACTTATTATTAATAATACTTGTAAACATTACTAATTATTTTTATGTACAGCCAGAGTAGAGTAATAATTATGGTGATCTTGCTTGAATTTTTTTCTTAATAATGTGCTTTACGAATCATCCCGACTTTAAATACACTACATTTTGATTAAAAAATAGCCTCATTTAAATAAGTACATTACAAAATTAAAAATGCATACTTCTTTCATATGCGACATAAATGTAACCTACTTTTCCGACAAATGATGTTCGCGTGTGCAGTAGTTGGTAATGAACTGTGCTTGTTGTACGTCTGGCGTNTGTGCAGTAGTTGGTAATGAACTGTGCTTGTTGTACGTTTGGCGCAGTGATACAGTGGAAGGCACTCGACCTCCAACTGCCGCCGCAGACCCTCCAGCCGTCGGTGGGCTTGTCCCTCACGCGCTCTGCTGTCGGCTTGACGAGACAGCTGCGTGCTGTTACGAGACGTACACTGTCTCGACCTCGAGGCTCGCCTGCTTCATGTTCCTCGCTTGTAATTGTGCGTACATAACTGTGCGTGTCTCAGTACGTGTGTGGTGTCTTCCTACATCTCAGTATTTTGTTAATAAATACTTGTGTTGTTTCTTTTCGAGTTTTGCCATTCTATTAGCATACAAACGGCAACAATAGATTTAAAATGGGCATACGGGGCCAAGGGATTAGGGATCGGTGCCAGCCACCTACTTTTTGTCCCGCTTTCCCATCAAAGTTTCCGTTTTCCCACCAAAAAATTTAATTCCTAGAATTTCCCTTAAAATCTTAATTTCTAATTTTCACCCTCGAAATTTCCCGTTTTCCCCTAAAAAAAAAAAAAGTGCAAAAACGAGCCCCCCAAAGACCTTTTCATCCAATTCGCGGGGACTCACTTTTCACCCCCAAAAGCCTAATTTTCCCTGTAAATAGCTACTTTTTACAGGGCCAGGGTCTACGCTTCATGACAAAGTTTTTCTTTCAGGGCCTCTGCAGCCTCTGGAATGCTATCATCATTGTACAATGCTTCATTCGCAGTATTAAACGCTCGTCCACTGATGGCTCCATCCAAACGTCGAGACTTTTCGTAGGTACACTCCAGCCAAGCATAGTTTATGGGGCCTTCTTCAACTTCTTCTGTTAGTTGATTGATTGTCCTTTGCTTAATGTTGTCTAGGTATGTGCATATGTCTTTCGCACCAACAAAGTTGTATCCAATCACGTAATATTTTAAAGTACCCTTGAATGCCGATATTTTTTCAAGTAGAATCCATTCGATGTGGTTTCACCAACTGCTGTTACACGCCGATTCTTGGCTGCTGAAACTCTTCCTTTACAATTCTTCTTACGTCTCTTCATCTCATCACCACGTTTGAAGAGACACTCGCACGCGATGCATCGCTGCATGGAACAGGGAGGTCCCTTCACACGAGTAGTATTTACACGCTTCCTTGCACTTTGGCTGTCGGCAAATATAACAGCAACGAAGCCTTGACGGAGTCATCGATGGCTGCACTGCTGTAGGTGACCCACCCGAAGAAGTCGATGGTGCTGGTCGGTGTCACGTCTGAAGAAGACGATGGTGTCACCGGCATCCCATCCGAGGAAGTAGATAGTACCGTGCCAACCTCACGACGTTGATGGACCAGGAGACTTCGGTTCCATAATATATCATTTAGCTGCTTACACAAGCTGAGACGAAGCGTCTTTCAAGACTGCCATTGCGAAACTAACCTTCCAAACTAGAACTCGGCTGCTTAAATACCAGCACACACGTACNCGTCTTTCAAGACTGCCATTGCGAAACTAACCTTCCAAACTAGAACTCGGCTGCTTAAATACCAGCACACACGTACCATACCAGCCACTGTAACTTATGCGTAACATCTGTTGTAACAAAACACACCAGACGAAATATACTCACCGCCCATACCACTTGCTATAACTCAAGATTACCTCAACCATTCAATCCACAATGACAAAAGTTTCTTACAGCTCTACCAGTCGACACCAGTAAAATATACTAGTCACTATACCACCATACCAACCATTATAATCCAAGTGAAACCAGACCACCCAACACACCATCCACCATAACTCTAGTGTACCAAGCAACTATACAGCTGAGACCAGCCTATAACCTAACACTCATTCCATTTGTTATAATTAGCTGGTTTGTTGGTATGTTTGGTATGGTCTTTGGGTATGCGGTTTGTCAGTTGGTATGAGCAGTACGGAATGAGTTATGGTTATTGGTATAGATAGTTGGTTTAATCAGCTGGTTTCTTCGTCTGGTTGGTATTGCATCTTGAATATTTCGCACTCGTGTGCTGGTGATGATGTTGCGAGTTGTGATTCTAGTTGGCGCGGACAGTAGGTATGTTGCGAAGCACATTTTCCTGGTGACAGTCGGTAGAGGACAATAGGTTTACTTTATGTCGGTAAGGTGTGTGTGGACGATGGTTGAGGCAAGCTTGGGATATAGTGGGCGGCGCGGGGACGAGTATGCGCCTTGTCGGTCGGGCAGACGTCGTCTTGATATCTCCGATCAGAGCGTATTTCCGTCGAGCCCAGGGATGTCCTCGGCGGCGCACGTGCGACCTGCGGGGACGAGGTCAGGGCAGGTGGTCACCACGCTGGCACTCTCTCCGCCACGACGACGCCTAAGATTAGACTGCGGGTCCGACCTCTCGACGTGAGGGCATGTTGAGTCACACCGGCCCGCCACACGCTCGGACCTCGCCAAGGGCAAACTAACTGGTACCTACTACTTATAGTTTCAAGGGCCAGAGCACACGTCTTCAAAATAATTACACATTATGGAAAAGTTACTAACTCAGTGACTTATTTTCAATCATACATAATACTAAAGGGAAGTTTCGAATCACCCTACAAAAAACTGTACTTCATTCACGGTTACTTCCAACTTTTCTGAAGCCCTTCTAAAAAAAAAAACTTCTTCCAGGGTATTCCTCCGCCCCAAGCAAATAAAGCTTAACCGAGTCTAGAAAATTACACCCAAGGGACAACGCACCGTATTCATGCGCATTCAGTTATATAATATTTTTCACGAGAACTATTTATTACTAGCCATTACCAACTCACCTTTTTTCCCCACTATTTTAATTTATATTAATTACAAATGAAATATAATAGTTTATTAAAAAATATAAATGAGAGTTTAATTTAACAAAAAAAAAAAACACTTATGTTAACAGGAGTATAAAACGCATGTAATACATAGCATATTTAGGAAACAACTAAACATAATTCATTGGGCGATTTTTCAAAAGGTTTGATTCAAGTGTGAACAAACCGCGAATGGGCTATAACAGTAGTGACTAATGGGTAAATATAATACATGAGTGCGCCATTCCCCTTAAACCGTCACAACAGTTTCCGCGATCATCCACAGTACGCAAAGGAACTAACACACTGTAAATTATCGCTCTTTTACTTGGGCGTGCGAGACTAATGCACAACAATCGGCGANCTAATGGGTAAATATAATACATGAGTGCGCCATTCCCCTTAAACCGTCACAACAGTTTCCGCGATCATCCACAGTACGCAAAGGAACTAACACACTGTAAATTATCGCTCTTTTACTTGGGCGTGCGAGACTAATGCACAACAATCGGCGAAACCCGACTCGCGGATGAATACAAAGGCATCCAAAGCAGCGGCAATGATGTGTAAATTCTGTAATTGCAGGGCATCAAAAAAAAAAGTGAGATTGATGCCCACAAATAATGTTCTTAAAAGTCAATATAGTACAGTTATCCCAGACAGGCGGCAGAACTTGAAAGAAGAGAACTCTGAATTGCTTACGATGCTGTCTTTTGATGGCTGACAGTATTCCGAAGTACGTTATGTAGAGTGCATTAACTTCTGTTAGCAGTGTCAACAGTTTTGTACANAAACCCGACTCGCGGATGAATACAAAGGCATCCAAAGCAGCGGCAATGATGTGTAAATTCTGTAATTGCAGGGCATAAAAAAAAAAAGTGAGATTGATGCCCACAAATAATGTTCTTAAAAGTCAATATAGTACAGTTATCCCAGACAGGCGGCAGAACTTGAAAGAAGAGAACTCTGAATTGCTTACGATGCTGTCTTTAGATGGCTGACAGTATTCCGAAGTACGTTATGTAGAGTGCATTAACTTCTGTTAGCAGTGTCAACAGTTTTGTACANTGATGGCTGACAGTATTCCGAAGTACGTTATGTAGAGTGCATTAACTTCTGTTAGCAGTGTCAACAGTTTTGTACAAAAATTGGCGACGGGTAGTAACTTCTGGTGTCAAAACTGCAATATATATATACATATACCCTAATGACTTATCTTTAAAAACAAAATTACTGTTTGTAACTTACTCTTGATTCCTGTAGTTTCTGAAGGCAATGTTCGCGTATACGGGGTTGTTAATAAATCGGTGTTCTCGGAACGGGTGACCAGGCACTCTGGGTAAAAAAAATAACGGCTTTCACTATGGCGAACGAGGGCGGATATTTAATTAAAAATTGAGGACAATGCAGTTTCACTAGCGCCGAAATTATTTATACGCGGGAATTATACACGACATTTTACAATTGTCAGGTGTACAACTTTGCTTCCGCCGTTTTTCGATCGGTGGCTACAGCGGCAAGTGCTGGTGGGAATATGTAGATCAATAACGTCACACAGTAAGCTTGCACATCTGCCAACATAACGACATCACCACATTAGTGAATTTGTGTTTGCATCATTAATTTATTCTCGAGCGAAGATGTATAGTCCGCTTCCATTTCAAGAAAACGTACGGTGAGACTGCCATTAGTGAATGAACGTGTCGTGATAGCCCAGTCATATTAGGTAAAAAAAGGGGTCAACCTCGGAATGAAAGATAATAAGCCGTAAATTGGTATAAGCCTTTGTTTTGTCGTTCTTAATGTTGTCTCAAAAGTCACCAATGTTATCGTGTCCGCGTCTTAAGATATTGAAGGTCAAAGGTCATAAAAATCGGTTTTTCGCGAATATCTCGCTTTTTATTGCTTAAATAAGATTTGCACTTATTATAAAAGTTGTAGAATATAAAATTCTCTACAACTTCTGTTTGAACTTTTTTTTCATACGATCAACCGTTTCTGCGGTAGACCGCAAAGAGTGCGCCGCGCACAGTCATATATGGTCTAATGCAAGGTCAAGCGTGAGTTACGGTTATCAGTACGTTGGATAAAGTTAATTATTTACTAAAAAAGTATAATTATTAAACAATGCCCATTATTTACGTATTAATTATAAATTATTTATATTTAATTAAAATAAGTGACTTAATTATTTATATTTAACTATAGTATATTAATAATTCTGGAATGTATATTTTAAGTTAAAACGACATTATATACGTTTTCTTTAAAACGTGTAAATGTTTTAATACTTATATACCTGGAAATACTTGTCCCTACCCTATGACCTTTTCTATTTATAGCCGGGACAGATGTTCTATTGTATTCAAGGCCACGTTCTCTTTGTCAAGATTATTCGTTAGTTTGAAATTGTATCTTCGCAACGACGGACGTACGGTTTTAAGAGCTATGGCTGATTTGTGTTTTATATGTGATAAGTCACTTTCAGAAGGTGTTTCTGTGAATGTCGTACGTGGTTTACAAACTTTAAAAACTGCAAGTATTGAAAGGAATGATGGACATATAGACTATTTAAATACTTTAAGTTCTGTGAATGTGCATTCCGAGTGTCGAAAAGTTTACACTAGTAAAAATGCTATTGTTGCATCGAAACGACGCACAGAAGAGGGTGAACCTTCAACGTCAAGTGCACCTCGTAAAAAAAGAAATGAAGTGTTTGATTTTAAAAAATTGTGCTTATTTTGTGGCCAAGAAGCTAATGAAGTAGCAGAAAGGAAAAAAAAAGATAAGTATAGACGGAAAATAAGTAATGTAAGTACTCTTGCATTCAAAGACAACGTTATTAAAAAAGCAGAAGAAAGCAACGATTCTTTAGGAGAATTAGTAAAGGAACGTATACTTTACGAGTATGATTTGATCGCTGCTGAAGCAAAGTATCATACTACTTGCTATA
>NQII01000926.1:235802-251725 GCA_002778355.1 Clitarchus hookeri | reverse complement strand
AGCAGCACCTCCTGGACGCGCTGACTCGCCACATCAAAGCCTATACTTGACACGCCTGTTGATGGCGAATGGATACATAAACGAAAAGACACGGCGATCGTCAACTGTCAAGAATGTGGCCTTCTTATATGGTACACAGTATACCGCGAATACACGACTTGCCTAGTCTCTCGTCTAGCCTGCCATCTTTACAACGCCCCGCTAATGACCGTGGATTACACAAGGGCTTGAAGGATGATAATGCGGGCCGTGGAGTACCTGCAGTACTTCAAACTAGGCGCGGCGCTACACTCGACCTCAAAGTTACTCCGCAACCAGCGTGCTGCATTGCGTACAAATATAACGCCTGTTTACGGATACTGAACATTTTTGAAATGAAGCTTTGAAACAACTTTACATTATACAGAGCGAAAGTTAATTCTACCGACAAACTTCGGCAAGTGATCTACAATCAAACAATATATATCATATGTAACACACGCACACATATACGACCCCTAATAGCCTAAGTCTATTCCGGAAGGTATGCATCCACTCAAAGCGTAACTGAAGCAGGCGCTTATTGTAATGGCACACGCATAATGAAACACAAACATATCAGTTGCTAGTTAGTGCATTACTGTAAATTTTCGTACACGCCCAAAATGGCCGCCAGTCGCCACGGACCCCCACCCGAGCCTCGTCAACTTCAAGGTCTGCTTCGCATCATAGTCGCATACCCGATCGAAGGAGATCATATTACTTTCAATAGCGTTACTTAGTCATTACGTTTTAGTGTCGGAATAGATCACCTTGCAGGAGAAATGTCGCCGTTAACGACCTAGTACCCAATGCTTCGGTCTGATTTAAAAAAAGTATTCCAAGCCAAATAAAAGTTACTGGCCGTTTGCTACAGTACACACTGGCATACATGCTCTCTGTTAAGTTGGGGGCGACTGAGCATGCTAATGTGTTCATTGTTTTATAAGCATNGGAGAAATGTCGCCGTTAACGACCTAGTACCCAATGTTTCGGTCTGATTTAAAAAAAGTATTCCAAGCCAAATAAAATTTACTGGCCGTTTGCTACAGTACACACTGGCATACATGCTCTCTGTTAAGTTGGGGGCGACTGAGCATGCTAATGTGTTCATTGTTTTATAAGCACAGCAGCACGAATTTGCACAGTTCTTAGCTTTCAACCTGAAACTGTTTATGGCGATATTAATCTTGCACGTCGCATCCCCAGTAAAATACTGTTTTTTATAATACTACAGAGATGCGCATCAAGTGTATTAAGTTAATAATTAATTGGCAATCAAAGAGCAATAATGGTTATTTAAACATGAGATTAGTTTACCGCGGAAGTGGAAGTGGGGTTGTGTCGATCAAGAAGTGGCGATATTTGGGCGGCTCGTAGCATCTAGGCGTAGGCGAAGTAGACAAGTCAATATTGTTACTAGACGCCAGAAGGGCGTATCAGAGTTCGCCATGGAGGTTTTAATGAAAATAAAAGTGAATTTGATTTTTAATTTATTATTTAGAACATTATACTATCTTCACTATTAGTCCTGTTATTCTCAGTGAGCGTATTATTTAACGTCTATATCAATTTAAATGAAAGTTCTTATCGCTGTTTATATTGGTAAGTCACTTAATTCAAGCTCACTAATTACACGTAATCAACCTGCGCGTTACCACCATTCCGAATGCCTACCACTCACGCATCCAGTTCAATAGCCCCGCCCGCCAGTCGCACTCTTCACTGCGCCGATGCTCGCAGTCCGCAGACTTCACTCCCGCCGGTCGCTCTGCTGACCTCGCACGCCTCATGCTCAAGGTCGCAAACTGTTTAACATTCGGAGGCCCGTCGCATCCTAAGTAGGCTCGCTGCTCCGATCTAGAAGGTTCCCCGCACCTCGTGTCTCGCTGCGAGAGACAAGGGCTATGACTAGAACATTCTCGCAACGATAACCTCGGCAATTCAATCCGCTCAAGTCCCGATAGGCTTATCGCGGCGACACACCTTGGGTTAGAGCTCGCCCCTGGCGCACTGATTCACTCGCTTGAGCGGGGCAGTGCAAGGGAAGTGATGCAGTGCAGCAAGCATGTAACAATATTGTAGTCTATTCGTGGTGTCTTCACACTTTTTTAATCAAACCTTTGAAAAATCACCCCATGTGTAATAGTGTTTAGTCGTTTCCTAAACAGGTCATGTATCACAAGCGTTTTATACTTCTGTCTACGTAAAAGTAGTTTATTTTTTATCAAACTAAACTTTTGCTTATATTTCATCCATACATTTAAATATTTATTTTATAATAAATACAAATAAAACATAACATAAATAGGTGCGTTGGCAATTCCTAGCAAGAAATAGTTGTCCTGTAAATACGAGTGTGCTGTCCCTTTGGTGTAATTTTCTAGACTTGGTTGAGCTTGTTTGCGTGGAGGGGAGAGATAGCCAGCAAGAGGAACTATAGCAGAGGGCTTCAGAAAAGTTGGAAGAAACAACGAATGGACTATACCTACGGCACAATTTTCTTGGCAGGGGATATAGCAGAGGCAGACTATACATAATGAGGATAGAAGTTTTTTTTTGTAAAGTGTAGAAAGTGTTGTACCCAGAATTACGTGTAGTTGTAGTGATGCCCTTCCGACCAAGAGGTTCTTACGGGCAAATCAGCGAGATGATGGGCGAGTGAATCATTCTGTTGGTGAATAGTGTCAATGTGTTGAAGTGGGGGAGGGGGAGCAACCCGGTTTTAAGGCGTTCAGGCACGCGTGATGAGGCAGTCAATATATGGGCGAATTGTAGAGGTGATGCATGAATGGAGGTTATTTTGTGGGGCAAAGTTCAGATTTGGGTGACTTAGGGGTAATGAGGGTAGAATGATTGATGGTCCAGTGCTACGTCAGCCTTGGTCGGGGCCGTCGTCACCTCTGCTTGGCTTCTTCCGGGTCGACGAGGGCGGCATCTCTTCTCAAGTGCTGCATAGAGAGCAACGGGCGGCGAGGAAATGCGGCGGGTGGAATGGGATTTGCGAGTTGGCGAATGAGTGGGTTGTCGAGGCGGCGAGAGCAGGAGCGAGTGAAGTTGTCGGCGAGGGTGACGTAGAAATGAAGGAGATGGGCGACTGCGAGAACGTAATGGCGGAAGGCGGAGAATGAGCCAAAGTGAGAGGAAGAAGACGTGAGTGGGTGGTCGGAGCGTGTGAGTGGTGACGTGAGTCCAGGCTGGGCAAGCGTACGTGAGAATGGGGAGAATGAACGTTCTGAAAGACCTGGACGCGAACCTCGGGGGGAGTTCCCGAGGATGGACGAAGAACTGGGGCGGGGTGAAACATGGCGGTGCGTGCTTTGGTGGTGATGGAGTCGAGATGTGAGTCGAAGATGACTCCCAGGTACCTCGGAGTGGGGGACCAGAGGATGGGGGTGGTGGTGATTCTGGGTGGGTGGTTCCCAGGTGTACGATGACGAGAGAAGAGAATGGAGGTGGATTTTGAGTGATTGAGCCCGATGGCGAGGGCACGAAGTTGATTGTTGAGGGAGGTGAGTCCGCGAATGAGGCGGTCACTGATGAGGTTTTCGTGGGCGGAGGATGAGAGAAGACAGGTGTCGTCGGTGAACAGGTGTCGTCAGTGACATGGGTGGTTGGCGGGACTTTCAGGTCTGCGATGTGGAGGGGGCTGAGGACCGAGCCTTGTGGAACTCCGGCAGGAATGTGTCGGGGGTGAGATAATGTGCCATCCACCCGCACCTGGTAGGAGCGACCCTCCAGGAACGAGCAGATGAGCCGGGTGAGGCGGGGTGGAATGTCCATGGCTGAAAGGCGAGTGATAAGGCAGACCTGTCATAAGTGCGTACAGCAAGCGTGGAGAGTTCTCCACGGGGCAGTTAGAAAATCCGGCAAAGACGAGAGTAGGAGGGAAGTTACAAAGTTCCCGGTGGAACCGGCGCTTTCCTCACCAAACCTCCCCTCCTGGTGGCCGATACCTATTAAAAGGTCATACCAGGAGCGCTTCTTTCTACTGTACGTTAACTCCCGCAAACAAAAGCTAGATCGGCTCTTTTGTTTCGCAGGGCGCCACCGGGAACTTTGAATTTTGAGTCCGTCATACTGGTCCGAAAAGAATTTAAAAACACAAAAGCTAAATACTTACAACACAATGCATTTAAACAGTACCGCGCTCGCGCTTCTCCTACACACGAAAAATTAAGTATGACGGCGTTCCCTTAGCACATTCTCGGTAGGAGGGAAGCTTCAGATATAGCAGGATGGCAGGAAGGCCACAGCGGACAGAAATACGTAGCACGTGGACGCAACGCCCTGCACGCGAGTATGTCAACTCGCCGCTCGCTGCGTCATCGCTCGCACACGTGTCCAGCCTTGCCGACTGCACGGTCCGTCAACTCTAAGTAGCGATTGTAATAAACCTTTATTTATACTTTATTAAGTTCTCGACTTTTTACAAGCAGCAAGTAACACACAATTAAAATATTAAACTATATATAATCGTACATTGTCAGTAATTACTATGAATCCGAAATAATGAGACGAAAGCCAAGAATCTCTGCAAAAGCTGGGAAGCCAATACTTAAGGGTATGTATGCCCAGCGAGGCGGGGGTGGAAAGTGCTTCCGGNCTTGAATCGTTGGTTTAAAAATTTCCGATTAACCGTGAGACAGTTTATGCCTATATAAAATGGATAGTTCGAACTCGAGCACCTAAAAAGTTTTGTATAGAATATTCGCAGTTTCTTCCCAAGTTTTGAATTAAACCTTTCAAAAATCACCTCGTGTATGACGGGCTTGGTTGTTTCCTAAACATGTCGCACACCAAGAGAGTTTTATACGTCTGTTAACATTTAAATATTCTGTTTCTGGTTGAATTCGTCTTTCACTTATATTTTATCTAGAATCTACAATAGGAATAAAAACATAAGAAAACAGATGTGCTGAAGTAGTTCTTAAACTGGTTGCGCACAAAAGAGGTGAGTTGTCCCTGACTTGTTTGTAAGCTTTGTTTGCACGAGGCGGAGGGATATCCTGGAAGTAGAACTCCGGCAGGGCTTCAGAAAAGTTGGACTACAAAGCCACGTATGTACGTGTAGTTGACAGATATTCTGACTGCCGGCCCGGCCCGGTCCCCAACGGTAAAAATAATGCGGTGTCACGTGACCTAGCGCAATGACGGGGACTACAAAGCCAACCGGCTATATATAGAAGCCCGACTGCCGTGCGTGGCAGCTGCTGTCATTGGTCGCCGGTCCCGTGCTCACGTCACATCCGCCATCCACCAAGCCCAGGTTGTTTGGACGGAAACGGCCGGAAATAAAATTACCTGTCCCGACGTCCGGAGGCGAGGCAGAACATGGAAATGGCCCGCTATACAGGATGATTCTAAAATCATGGGACAAACACTGAAGGGTGGTAGAGCGCTCACTAAAACAAACTATTATTGTATAGGAATATATGGGCGGGAGTGACGCGTTGAGGCACAAAAACATAACACGTTAACGGAAACATAAAATGTTCATTAGCAGCCTACTTAACGAGTGATTCCGTACAGGAAATGTTAGAAACAGTTGCTCGAAATGCATCCGCCAACAGTCACGCATGCTTGGCGACCTCTACATATGGCGTGATTGGCTGACAATGGTGGCGTGCGTGAAATACCCGGCGTATTTGAATCTGTTCGCCAATCACTCCACCGACGCTACCAAGCTTGCATTACTGTCGGTGGTAGCAATTTTGAGCAATTATTATAAACATTGCCGTAAAAAGGCATTTAGCGGCGACGTTGTAAATAAACACTGTGTTGCATTTCATGTGTTATTTTTGTGTTTGTGCCTCAACGCGTCACTTCCGTCCATATATTCCTATACAATAATTGTTTGTTTTAGTGAGCTCTACCACCCTTCAGTGTTTGTCCCATGATTTTAGAATCACCCTGTACAACTGAGAACAGCATACCACGTCCGTATCAAACGTGCGGGAATAAAACTCACTCCACGCACTTGCTGACATTTCATTATTACGAAATACCGCGTCAATATCTCGAATGTCACCGACGATGAGCGGCTACACAAAAAACAAAACCAAATTCCCTGACTTCCAGGTTTTCCCCGTCTGCATCCCTTTTTCCCCTCCTACCCTATACCAATGCAATGAAATTGAATTTTTTTTTGTAGTTTTCCCCCTTTAATCGAAGCCATGTACACAAATCAATTTATACTATGCAAACTACACATTTAAAGGAATTTTAATGGGAAGCACGTAACATTTATATACAAGACAAAACGAGCTGCTTACACACAACCAATTAATTATATCACGTATTCGTTATAAAACTAACATTTTAAGTAAGGCATCTCTGAGAGCTTCAATGTAATCTGACGTGTGAAGGAAACCAACACAGGCTATTACTTAGACGCAGTTTAGATACCATTTCAAATATTCTAAACTGAAATGCATCACTTGAAAAACAAATATTAGTTATTAACAATTTCTTCAAGGCATAGTATATCACTCAGATGATTATATATATCTGTTATAACCACGGTGTACTTTTATTTACTTACCATGTGGAATAAATGGTAATTAATTATTGATTACCTTCCGAGAACGACTACACAAGCAAAGGAAAACGACAATTATCCCTAAAATACAATTACCTATATGATGTCCTCTGCCCCAACAAAGGTTTATTTAAAAAAAAAATCAAATCTGAAACAAGAGTAATTGTAAAAAAACAAACAAATGCAAGATGGCGGGTGTGTAACACTGTGTTTAGTGGCGTGGAGCAGGCCGGGGCTAGGCTAAGGACAACAGCAGTGACACAAGCCAGCGGGCCGGCCAACCTGTTTATAAATACAACTGGTTAAGGCGATGCAGATGCCGGGAGCTGGCTGTGGTCCAGCGCTGCCCGCAGGCTGACCGGCTCGCACAAGTAGACTGCAGCCAGTCATGCCGGAGTCGCAAAACCCCGACCAAGCTTTCTTCTACTCACGTCACGTCGAGAACCTACATGCTTTTACTTTGCCAACTCATTTTTTTCGCCACTAGGTCCGCCGAACCCTTATATGCCACCGGATGGACTGTATGTCGTGGAACCGGGAGCCTAGGCTCCCATAACTCACAGGCTGTTTGTAAAGACAAATGCACCCCGACACACATCCGAATCATTGGGTCGGCGGCGGGGAGCCGTGTAGCTGTGGTTTGTTGGGCACCGGACCCGTATTTAGGCTGTTAAATTCGCCCCTAGGTAAGCGCTAGTGTCGCATCTGTACAGGATTCTCTTTTATTTTCTACATTAAAAACAAAATAATTGCATTAATTACAAATCAAATATAAAATAACTACGTAACTCAGTAAAATCTCTCTTTTATTATTCACGTAGTTTAAATTATATTTTAAAAAAAAAGTGACCTCTTTGGATCACTGGCGCTTACCTAGTGGCGGAAATGCCAACCTCTCCCATGAGGAAACTAGTTTTGTTCCTAAGCTGAGTGGACCCCGACACGACGTAATCCGAGTATCAAGCAATGAAAAGCAAGTTCACTGTGACGTCAGTCCGAGCAAAAAATGNGACCCCGACACGACGTAATCCGAGTATCAAGCAATGAAAAGCAAGTTCACTGTGACGTCAGTCCGAGCAAAAAATGTAAATACAACATGCCAAAACAAAATTTCATGCGATCACCCTACTGTAATAAATAATAAACTAACTTGCCGCCAAAATAACGTTCCGGTGTGTTTTCTAATACTGTCTTCTCTGGTATAAATTCAAGGATACCTCAAAAGCAAAATAATCATTCTCTTTATCGTGAGTTTTAAAAAGTAAATTTAGGATATTATAAGGATTTGCCAACAGCCAACTAACACACTTGTCGAGAAGATTTCGTCGCGGTATTGTGAACACTGGGGGAAATATAATAGGAAATTCCGTCGAGCTGTGACGATGGTCGGACTGTCGTGCTACTGAACTCCAGCTTGAAGCTTGATTCCCATTTGTAAGCCTTTCACGGTTATTTGAACACTTTTGAATCATGTGCGTCGGAGACAAAGGGCGCTATGTCACAAATACGGAAGTTTACAAGAGTGCCCTTTACTACTGGCTAAATAACTTATTCCGTATAGTGTATAGTGCTTTGCAAACCGGAAATAACGCGAAAAAATACAATAATACAATGCCAAAACCTCTGTTTGCACTTGGATGCACAGAATTGAAATCAACCTTTGGAAAATGTGTCTGCTCCTACCTGCATGCAAGTATCCGACACTTCCAAGTTTGAACTCTTCATCGGTTTTTGTTCCGAATTACACCGAAAAATTTCAACATTTTTGGTGCCAAGTCAGCTATGCTTAATGCACGGAAAAAATGGCTGAAAATAAGTTCTTCCTGGGCGTTAAAATATGGACTTATTACACAAGAGCAGCAATGTTTGACTAACATAATTTTTCAGCAAAATAGTTTTGCCGTGCGTTGTTCCATTGGTGTAGTTTTCCAGACTCGGTTAAGCTTTGTTTGCACGAGGCGGAGGAATATCCTGGAAGTAGCATTTTAGCAGGGCTTCAGAAAAGTGTGAAGTAGCCATGAATGGAATATGGTATAAAGAGGTGGTGGCTGAAGATAGGTTTTTTAAAACTTTCCCGGATAAAAAATGTAATCCCCAATCCATTATTTACTGAGGTATACGCACAATCACTTATTTGACAGACACTNTTTCCCGGATAAAAAATGTAATCCCCAATCCATTATTTACTGAGGTATACGCACAATCACTTATTTGACAGACACTAACTAGAGAGTGCCTTTAAGGGGGATCAGTCTTAGATTTTCAATATTTTTGCTATTGGTTCCATTGAAGAGTATTTAACGACATTTTTCGCACGACATGGCATACATCATAGCTTCTAAAGCTTTNCGCTATTGGTTCCATTGAAGAGTATTTAACGACATTTTTCGCACGACATGGCATACATCATAGCTTCTAAAGCTTTGTCAAACTATTACATTCCTACTGCCTTTATTAATTTTTGAATAGTAACGCCTGCCAGATAAATATGTAATTTTTCTTGTGGGCGGTTACAGAAACGATTCTGACTACAGAAGTATACCAACACATGTTTTAGAACATGTGCGAAGTAATGCCCTATGCCTTGTCGAAGCCCACAAATAAAATACAAAAGCTGTAATGTAAGTTACGGCGAAAATTCCGTAAATCCAAGATGGCGGGGAATTAGTACCCACCATCTTGGACTTCTAGATTTTTTTTCGCAAAAAACCTACATTAAAAATGTCGTGTTGAATGGTACGGAANATCTCTCTTAAGGGGAATCAGTACCCACCATCTTGGACTTCTAGATTTTTTTTCGCAAAAAACCTACATTAAAAATGTCGTGTTGAATGGTACGGAACGATACCATTAAGGATATTCCTTTGTATATTCACTGAAGTTGGTATTTCTTGATTGCTGTAGTTAGTTTAACTGCTATAGTCGCCCACAGGGAAAATCACATACTTATTTCCAGCTGTTACTAGCTAAAAATTAATAAAGGCAGTGAAAACTTAACAACACGATAAACCAACTTAAATGTAAGTTACGGCGAAATGTTGATAAATCCAAGATGGCGGGTAATGATTCCCTTAAGGAAATGCTTGTCCTTGGGTCTGAAGACTGGTTTTACCGGGCTCACACTCCAGCGAAGAACACAAGTTTTATGAAGATGGTGTATGAAAAGAGGCCGTCGTTTAAGCACTACTTCAGGAAAGAAGCAGCGATTTCTCAAAACTCTGCAAGTGGGTCGAATACAAACGAGCAGCACGAACACTCACCATCACGAAACAATGACGTCACTGCCAGATGCATTAGTTTTGTACTTGACGCTTGGCAGGCAGAAGAATGCCACAAATATCCTGGCAATATTTACTAAATAAATCTTATGACTGTAATAAACACACAAGTATGTATTTCCCTCGAAAGTTAACGCCTAAGGCTACAATAAAATATAATGATTGTCTATTTTTCCAAATGACAGGGCTTCAAAAAGTGCTCACTTTATCATTACACTAAAACGACCACAGCAACGGTCTGTAGTGGTGAGGGAGAAAGATAGAGAGGTAGAGAGAGAGGGAGAGAGAAGGAGAGGGAGAGAGAAGGAGAGGGAGAGAGAAGGAGAGGGAGAGAGAAGGAGAGGGAGAGAGAAGGAGAGGGAGAGAGGAGTGGTAGATAGAGAGAGGGGGAGAGAGAGAGAGAGAGCGAGAGCGGCAGGTGTTTCCACACAGACGTGCTATCGATCAGACGATACACTCGCGCACCTACCCCGATATCATCTGCTGACTGTGTAGAGATAAAGGAGGGGTTGGCGAGTGTGAGGTAGGGGCGGGTGCACTTCGTTCTCTACGACCGCTCACATTGCAACACTGGACTGCCATAAATGACGCGGATATGACCTGAGGTCAGACCACTGGTTATGTTCACAACTGCTTTGATACTTCCGCTAGCCAATTTATAATGCAGTCATATCGAATTTGCAGTGAAAAGGGGCAGTAGCTTGAAAATTTGGATAGAAACAACCCGTTCTTCATTATTGCCTTTGTTATTTGTTTGGGGTAGGTCAATGTTGGGTACGTGCACAGAAGACGATGTACAGTCAATGCACGGAAACGTGACCCGTAGAGACGAAGCTCCGTAAATATACAACACGTAAAGTGTCCGTATTTCCTATAACTTCGGGTATCGGGGACGGACAATGCCGAGTTTACACGAAGCTTTGTTCGCCACTGTAACTACAGCTACCGCGGCACCTACACATGTTCCTTCAAACATCGAAAAGCAGTACGAGACAGCAAAGAAACCTGTTGTCACCGAAACTTAGGGTTCGTGGTTAAACCTCGCTCCACAATAAAACATTGCAACACTTTTAAACATTTTTTTTTTTTTAATTTAAACGCCTGCGTAACCAAAATTTAAGATTTTTTCCACAATCTCTTTTTCTTTGACATGGATACAGAAAAACCATCGAATTTACAGAAAGACCGTTATTACAAAGTAAACGTGTCAGCAATTTTACGGGCAGTAGCAGATCTCATCTTTTCCCGGCATTTTTCTGTAAAATAAATTAAGAAACCAGTGCAGCGGTCGATTAATGGCGAAGCGGCTGATCTCCGCACATAGTCCAGGATATTCCTCCGCCTCGTGCAAACTAAGCTTAACCAAAGGGACAACGCACCGCATTCGTGCGCTCTTAGTCTCATATTTCGCATAAGAACTATTTCTTACTAGGCATTACCAACACACCCGCTTTCTCACTGTTTTAATTTATATTAATAATAAAGGAAATATTATAATTTATAAATACAATTTAAACCAAAAATAAGACACTTGTATGTTAATATTTGTGATATGGCATATTTAGGGAACTAACACTCAAGTGATACCTGGAGTGATTTTTCAAAGGCTTGTTTCAAAAAGTGTGTATAGACTACAGTGAATATGCCAGCAGTGACTCACGTGTGTAAACACGGACCTACTTGCCCTTTGCTTAAAATAACAACACTACGACTCGTTCAGGGAAACTATTACCGACATTGCGCATTTCCCTAACCTCAGTCGGAGCCTCGAGGTTATTGCCAGTTCTAAGGACTACTGTACCATGACGTCGACAACGCAAAAATCCTCACTGTTCACGGAATTAAAAGGCGGGGAAAATGGGGAAATCCCCGAGAAAACCCACCGACCAGCGGCATCGTCCGGCACGATTCCCACTTGCGAAGATCCTGGAAGTGGTCCGGCCGGGGATTGAACCCGGCTCTCCTTGGTGGGAGGTGAGCAAGCTAACCGCTAAGCCACTGCGGCCCCAGCCGAGGTGGGCACTTTAAAAACACATTTGTTACTTTCGTGTAGTCTCTATTGTCATCATTGCCATTTGAAGTTTTTCAAAATGTAATTTTTTGCTTTTAAAATGGCATGTACTGGTGTGGACAAGTAATATCCATTTGCAGTGGCCACAGAAGTCGCTTGACGCAATATTACACTGTGCGAGTATGAGCAGACACGCATGGGCGTGGCTACCTAGCATTAAGGCCACAGCTATAACAACGGCATATGGCTTCATGCGCCTTTCTAGCGGTGAATATTGAAACGATCCGCCATGATTTTCTTAACACGCCCTTAACATTTTAAGCAGATATATTGGTTCCTGAGGTTGGCCGAATGCCGAACCCCACTAAACAAACTTAGGCCAGCCTAAAGCCCCTGACACAATGCCAAGTTGTCACCTTCAAATACATTTTACAATACAATGTTAAGAGGAAATACGATTATCAAAATTTACCGTTCAACAAATTAGATCAAATAATCTCGCGAAAATGTGCCACACTGTCAGATGTCTTAATTTTTTACTAACAAATTATTTCCAAAGTGAGATGCGGCTGTTTGGGTATACGTACAGTATACGTACAGCAAGAAATGCAACCAATGTTCTTTATTTTCACTCTTTTACTACATTAAAATGGTGTTTATCAGAGATATTATCTACGAGATGAAATTTAATGCCTCAGAGTTCTTAATATGGTTGTTAAATAATCACTTGAAATAGCATTCATGCTCATAGAGCTTTAACATAGGCAAATAATCTTCATAACTGTTCGTCATTTTGAAGTCTAGCGATGCTTAATATGACATTTTTGTTACGAACTATTTTCATTGACTGAGCACGTTAAAATCAAAGATATTTTAGAACCCCGTCCAATTTTAACAATGTATGATGGAAACTAGAGCCATCCAACTTTTCCAACATGGCGGCGGTGATGTTAGAACCGTGACATTTTATTCCACCAAATGTATATGAAGCAGTTAGACGGGAATATTAGACAGTGTGGCAGGGCCTTAGGCCTGTTATAGAACGCCACGGACACATATCACGTAACACACCCCGTGTTCAATCTAGAATGGGACGCGAACAACGCACGGATACACGTAAGAAAGATGGGCGACTCTCAGCTATTTCGTGTCAGTGAATCCGCGTAGCCAATAGAAATACAGTATTCATTTTCGTGGCCATTGTGGTACACAAGACAATAAGAGCATGGATTTGCCGTGGCTATTGTACATTTTGTTTTAATAACACGTGCGCGTGGTTTGGTAGTTGTTACGCAATGTTAAACTTGTATGTAATTTGCAACACCTGAATGCTTTTGATTTCGTAAGTTGCAGGACTGCACGTTTCTGTGTATTGTAAAATGGCTAAAAGTCGTCATGATTCGTCTGCTCGTTGCTTTTAACGCGTTCCGTGTCCGTTCTCTTACGCATCCTTGTCATCGTAGAACAGGCCTTATGGGGGCCAGACAGCAAACAAATTTTATTATTTTATAATTTTACCAAACATTGTTCAAATCGCACGCATTGTATGTGATATTTTCCTCAAATAAAAATATAAACTNCCAATTTTATAATTTTACCAAACATTGTTCAAATCGCACGCATTGTATGTGATATTTTCCTCAAATAAAAATATAAACTTTAATTTTTAAAATAATTTGATGTCAGAGACTAAATTCTTCTGTTTCGTTGCAGATGTTATAACAAATACTAAGTTGTACAGATGAAAAAATGTACAATATAAACCAATACCGAGGGCATATGTATATGTAATCACCAAATAACACTTCATAAAAAAAATGCAGAAATTTCTTTATATTTACGATTTTTTCATATAAATGACTTGTTATTTGGTAATAACATGTGTGCCACACGGTAACCCATGGGAGTCGTCTATGTTGTGAATGTTATCATCTGTACAACGTAGCTGGTATTTGTTATTTACGGCTGCAACAAAACGGTAGAATTTTGCATTTGACAGCAAAATATAAAAAAAAAATATAAAGTGTAAATTTATTTTATCAGAGGAAAATGCCAACACGTACAAGTTGAAAAATGTTTGGCACAATCATAAAATTATTAATTTTTTTCGGGGCCCGACAGACATCCTCTAAGGGAGTGTTGTGACCCAGAGATGATTAGCGCGCACTCTACCCTCGCGTGAGGTCCCCACACACAGTCGCACTCGCGTGACGCACGACATGTAGCGAGTGCACACGCCATACAACACACGCTCGGTTCTCGCAACCTCCCCACAAACCCAACCTAACACAACTGACTAATAGATTTTCAGATCTCAGTTCAGCCCCTCTATGAGAGACGTGCGTGCCTACATCTCGAAGTTCGTTCCCAAGTAGAGCGGTGGAATACATCCCCCCATTATTCTAAGCAAACGCCACGCTTTCTATAACGCCAACGTGTTGGCAATTTTTTCGAGTAGTTTTTCCCCTCGTGTTTCCATTTTTCATTTCATCGATTTGTGGCTGATGCACCCATCTTCAGGCACATCAAAGGAATTACAAATACGAAATTCCCTCGAATTGAATTCACTTCATCCTTTTCCCGTGTATCTCGCGCATGAATTCGTAACACTCCTCGTTATCTGAGGGGGCCGCGATGGCTGAGCGGTTAGCCTGCTCGCCTCCCACCAAGACGAACCGGGTTCATTCCCCGGCCGGGTCACTCCCTGATTTTCGCCACGTGGGAATCGTGCCGGACGATGCCGCCGGTCGGTAGGTTTTCTCGGTGATCTCCCGTTCCCCCGTTGCTCCATACTCACACTCACTCATAATGTGCCTTTATTTCTAAGACGTATGTGGCATACGTGAGTGTCCAAATAATGTGCAAAATGAAAAACTGCAACCTTCGACGGGAAAAAACGCAGTATCTTTATTTTCTATTAAATTTCGTGACTANATGTGCAAAATGAAAAACTGCAACCTTCGACGGGAAAAAACGCAGTATCTTTATTTTCTATTAAATTTCGTGACTATAAGGACCACTATCTGCTTCAAAAAGCCCGAATAAGCGTACTAAAATGACGACGCATGTTGGTATCTTAGTAATCAGTTTTGAAACAACCCCTTGGGGAAAAAAAAATCACTGCTGATAATGACTACGTACATTACACACTGGCATTCAGGCAACTATAGGCTGCTCGCGGTAAAGTGAGCACTTTTGAGGCCCTAGTTACTTTGTTCCTTTCAGCCAATTGTTTTCCTTTGACCACCTTTCTAAAGTAGAAATTGCAACGTAGGTAATGAACACAGTGTGTGTATATTCCACCGCACTCTAAAGTTAACGTCTAAGGCTAAAATAAAATGTATCTATTGACTATTATTGGAAATGAGAGGAACCTCACAGTGGATAGATAGCCCGTATGCCCTCCGCATACAGAGGTGGCGTGTGGCCGTGTACGCGAGCAGAAGGTCGGCAAAGTGCACCCCCCCTCCCGCCGCGACACTCTGCAGGGTCAGTGATGTCGAGTCACAGGCGGTCGATACCGCCGCTCTCACAGCTGCGCGGGTAAACAATGTGTGTGGTCGACGTCGCTCTCGCCGGGGAACAAGAGCGAGGTCGGACCCTGACTTGCTGATGAACAAGCTGCATTGTCGATGAGCAGCGACTCGGGTTGTAGGGACCCACAGACGCACTACACGCGAGTATAACTAGCCACTTGCAAACAACACCACATACATCACGACACTACAACACGCCAGTCGGGAGCTTCGCTCTCGCCGATAACACCTACACGTACACTTACTAAGGTGGCAACAATGGATAACAGTTATTAATACGGGCCCCGGAGCCCAGCTACAACACATACACAGCAACCCGCCGCCGGCTCTATGATTCCACCCAAGTCTGTCAGGCTGCAAACCCACATTACTAGTTCTGGGAACCTCTGCTCCTGGTCTCGTCACAGCGCGGCCTTCCTGGGGCATACGAGAGACCGACGGTCACTCGCGCTTGCCTAAGGGCGGGCGGGACCGGCCGGCCACTGCTCCGATATCATCTGATCTGATGCCGACCCACACCTACACTATCCCCCCCCCCC